>WOVY01016039.1:0-130097 GCA_013436015.1 Rhipicephalus annulatus | reverse complement strand
CGCTGTTTAGTTTTGCTGGTGTGGTGACGATAGGCGGTGCCCGTGGCGATGGAGTCCGGCTGGATCGAGGCGCTGGAGGTGGCGTCACACTTCGATCAGAGGCAGGAGAGTGGTTGCGCCAGTGTTCGTGTGCAGAAGCTGCTACTGGTTCTTGAGTTGGTGGGCCAGTGTCCTTGAAAAGGGTGGACAGCAGGTTTATCAGTCAAGCGTGGCCACTGCTCATAACGTGGTATGCGCGAACGATCGCAATACCTCGATATGTGGCAAGTCAGACCACAGCTATAGTACAAAGGCGCAGGACATGGTCGTCGCCGTTCTTCGAAGTGGTCAGGTATGCTGGAACGTCTGCGCGCATTCGCTTACGCCCTGAGATTCAATCAAATCAGTTGTCGGTGGGTGGTATGAGCGTTCGGAACGAAAACGCTGAGGGTACTGTGATCGCTCGTAAAAAGCCGGTCTTGACTTCTGAATACGTCGAGGCCCTGCAACCTCCGCTGCGTTGACAGATGGATGTTCATAAACCGTAAGCGGTGGGGGCAATGGTGTCATGCGGGAAACAGGATGGAGAAACAGCATCTGCCGTTGACGCGTCATTTCTCCATATCTAGCAACTCTTCCCGAACGATCTGGTGGATGGTTGCCGAAAGGTCAACAGTTCAGGCCGCTTCTATGCTTGATACTGAGGTGACATTTGCCACAGTCTAAAACTTTTTTACACCCATAAGGGTGTAATTGTTTTGACCCATGGGCAACTCTCTTTTAAGGTGTCTAGGAACACCCTTAACAATAAGGTGGTTAGAAACACCCTGAAACCGTAGGGTGTAATGAAACGTTACACCCTACTTTAATGGTGACCCCTAAAGTATGGGTGTTGGATGAAGCTACACACATGCGAGTTAGGTGTAACACTAAAAACCCCATTGAAACGATGGCAGTTATATGGATATGCATACTTGATCAAATGAAGCGCGATTAACGAAACAACAAAAGCAGAGACACAGGAGGTGACTATTAGTCTTGTGTGTTGAGGAGAGCCGTTCATACCACTTCATTCCATCAAATATGCCTCACCAACTGGCCCAAGCCTCAATTGTTCTCAGGGAGAAGCATATATGAACCTTCGCTGCAGCTGACACGGAAGAAGGAAGGTACTCGTGTCACCCACCACACTTATACCTGCATGCAAGCAGCTGATAACATAATGTGCCGTGATCTTGAATGAGCTGCATAAGACCAGTGTCTATATGTGTAGGTAGACTGGGCCGAAAACGACAAAGTAGGACGCGGAAGGCGCGCGCGCACACACACACACACACACACACACACACACACACACACACACACAAAACACACCACACACACACACTAACACACACACACACACACAAACACCACCACACACACCACACACACCCACACACACAGCCCCGCCGCGGTGGTCTAGTGGCTAAGGTACTCGGCTGCTGACTCGCAGGTCGCGGGTTCAAATCCCGGCTGCGGCGGCTGCATTTCCGATGGAGGCGGAAATGTTGTAGGCCCGTGTGCTCAGATTTGGGTGCACGTTAAAGAACCCCAGGTGGTCGAAATTTCCGGAGCCCTCCACTGCGGCGTCTCTCATAATCATATGGTGGTTTTGGGACGTTAAACCCCACATATCAATACAGTAACTTTGGCCTTTGGAGATCACGGGATTCGTAAGAACACTACAATAAAGTTGTATCCATCCATCGCAAGAACAATTTGCAGACGCACTGTGGTTTCCTGCATGTGCGTCTGGTCAGCCACACGTGAACTGTGCAAAGCATTTATTTCATCGTCGACATTGCCCTTCGCGACAAGGAAAACTCGGCAGCAAGGACACTTTCTCTTCAGACAACACCACGCTTGGCATTGCAATCTAGAAAATGCAGTATGTCTAACAAAAATAATCCGCACTTCATACTGAAAAACTTTATGGCGCACACACTCAGATGAAGCTGTGGCGCGGTGGACGGCCGCGCAAGTTCCAACCTCCAGGTTTAACTGGGCATCCAGCAATCACATGAAGCAGCGATGGCACAGGGTCTCCGGTCCTCCTTGGGGGCGGCCTAGGTATGGTGGCTATAAGCAGAGGTGTCAGCATCGTCCCGGCCGCATGTTGAAAGGAGGCGTGCTGGTATTTTTATTTCTCCGCGGAGCGGCGCGCAAGCCGCCACCGTGATCGGTCGACAGCGCTTGCCAGCCACTAGCGCGGCACTTTTAGTCGCTTGTTCGTGTGCTCGCAGGTCGCAACGTCTGCGATTCGCCTATTGGGACTTGTTCGGGAACAATACGTGCCAATGTGACTATTCAACAGTGATAAGTAAACATCAAAGACACTGCTTTGCACCTGAATGCAATGCGGGATATGCTTCGGCCCGCAAACAAGAGAAGAAAGCGTCTCTCTTCTCTGCTCCCGCCGACGATGAACAGCGCAACGCCTGGGAGCGTACGATTTTTCGTGCTGACAAACCACTGGAAAAGAACTGCGTTGTGTGCGAAGCTCTTTCGACTTCATCGTCCGTAGCTACAAGCATGTTATCGATGGGTTCTTAGCAACTTGGGAAAAAGCTGTACCTAAGGAGGGTGAGTTCGTGAGTGAATCAACTGCCGAAGGACTCTGCGTCACTCTAACCAGCACCTTTTCCATCCGACACTATGTCACGAAAGCCTTGGGTTATAAATACTTGACGTCTCGCCTCTGCCAAGGCGCACTTAAAATCTTTTTGGAATTCTGAAGCAAATGTCTGGCTCAAATTATCACCCTTCACTGACATAATTTTCGATCTCACGGAATTGCCTCAGTTTTTACAGTTTGGCACAGTCACCTCCAGTGGAAACATACCTTCGGGAGTTCCGAGTAGCCTTTCATGTCTGGGCACCACAACAATCCAATAAAATTGCAGAATAAGTTGGATGATCTGCTAGATGTGGGGCGCCTCAATGAGGTTCATGAAATTATAGTTACTTGTGAAGCCCTCCCTGACCACACTGATCTCATTAGGCGCAAAAATGAATCCCGGATCACTTAATACGTCAGTGGCTATGTGGCCCGGAAGGTGGTGAAAAAGACTAAGTGCAATGAATGTAGCAGGTTGTTGCTTCACTCTGAGAATTATAGATTGCTTCCGGCAGAATCATGCCTACTGTAACCGTCCGAATCCTTAACAGACCTGGTCAAAGCTATGGAAGATGCATTCACCTATACTTCAGTTTCAACAAGTTGAAAAGTGACAGCATAAGAGACCTCATCTCTTGCCTGTCTGTGAAGAGGTTAAATATGGTCGGCTTGTGAACACCGCAAACTGGAAGTGTAAATCAGATAATTAGATTCTTCACACAGACAAGATGCATTTTCTCGTTGCTGGAAAAAATGCGTCAAATCAGAAAAAATGAAGTTCTGGAAGTTGAGACGTGTGACTTAACTGTCATAGTGTTAGCTCTGCGAACAAGGTTTTTATTCTATGTTATTGTGCATTACTCACACTCTGTTGTTTCTTGCGATTTTGCTATTGTCTTGTTCACATTGTTATATATTTCCTATTAACAACTGTGATGTCTGTGTCGGGCTGTGTTTCACTTATGCAGAAATCATTTTTTTCGCGAACTGGTTTGGGACTGCATCCATGTTTGCCAATCGAATCTCAATGACGTGTGTATGTATGCCCATTGTATCATCGTATTTTTGCAGTTCTCTTTAGTTGCCTTATTCACTTGCTTTAGCTGAGTTTCATATTGGCTTGCAGTTTTCTTCAACCTTAATGATTATAATATGTTTACTTTTCCTGTTTGTTTTGCGCTTTCGAGAAAATAAATGTCTTCTTGGAAAAATTAGATCTGGTTTGCACAAGTCCTAATAGTAGCGCTTGCCGATACCTTTACTTGAATTGAGACTTCACACAGAACACCGCGGCATCAAAGTGAAAACTGCACGGACTTTGTTTAGGTGTCAAGCTCACGGCAAGTCACTTGATTCTCCATCTGTTAAGCTTCGTACCTGATATACTACGAAGTGAATTGAAAACACTTGTTTTCAGTGCCAATACACGCTTTGCAGCGCGCCGGCAGAATTATGACACGTAGACTTTGTTATAAATCTGTGGGGTAGCGTGAAATATTGGCAACAAAAAACGACTGATACGCGTGCGCGGGTGCGAGGAGGCGCATCTCGAAAGCGACCGCAGCGCTTCTGCATGCAGATGAATTCTCTCTCGATCTCCGGCGCGCCGATGCTGACAGCTCTCCTTCTAGCCACCATGGCCCTAGGCCCAGGCCACGATTTTGATGGAGTTTTCACCACCAACACACATCGCAGGCAACTACCATCTCGCATGGTTTACCTTTCGCAGCCACAGTGCCCATGGCGCCCCCTGAATGTAAAATACTTGTAGTAGGTGTTTAATTAACAAATATAGGCTGGGTGACTCGTCAAACACCTGCTTAGTAAATTATATGTAGTTTTAACAAATTGTCCAATAATACCTTATACATTTAAATAGCTTTAAGTGGTTTTTAAGTGACGTCACATCCGTGCGGTGCAGGAATCACTTTTGTGTGGGGCTGGCTGCTGCGCCGCGCGGCGCAGGAGGCGCTGCCTTGATTTCATTCGTGCAGCGCCGTCTGTATATTCTTTGTGAAGGTACTGAAGGTATTCTTCTGTCTTTGTAGTCATCCGCTGCATGACCAACTTCGAAGATTTCTGAGTGGTAGAACCTATAGTTGGAGGAAAAGTGAACCAACGGCCATGAAACGGTACCGAGAATTCACCAATGACCACACAATTGCGAATGACAAAGGGAGAGGTGGTGGTCGTCCCAGAGTTCAGGCCAATGAAACTGCCCCGAGGAATTAAGTGTGGTTGATGATAGAGGATTTCTAAAAATATCTGGGGCATGTACCTACCCTTCTGATACGCTTGTCCCACGGTCACCACCGAACTCTGCTAAACTCCATCAATGTAGTACACCCCTGCTGAGTTAGACGGAGATGCTGTTACGCTCGAGTGACACAGCAATTTTACGAGCTTTGGACAGAAGCCGCAAAGGGACCATTAGGTGCTGCTGCACTTTCTCCGCATGCAAGATTTATCGTCCAACACTTCTGAAAAATTTTCAATCGTACGTGTGATACATGAACTCTAATTTATTTAAACCTACACAAAAAAGCTTTGTTTTTTGTCACAGACGCGTACACCTGTAAGCAAGGGGGTCGTACTGTTGATAAAATGCTAGCGGCACTGATTTTTTTTTAGTACGCGTTTTCTGTACGCACGCCGATTGTCACACAGCAAGATGTCGCCGAGCTCTTCGAAGTTGCGCTACCACGTAGATCACAATATCGGATGAGCACACGCCTCGCTGTCAGTACGCGGATGCGTCACACACCAGTTTAGCTGGACTACCGGCGTCCAGGAATAAGGCATAGAAAACCTGCGTCACTCACTGCCATGAATTTTGGCAGTGTTGAAGTAGAATAAGGAGCACAACAATACGAAGTGAACAAGTTGCGGAGAATGTAAACACCACGGTGCACACGGCTGGAAAGAACAAATTATTTCGGTGCGAATCACCGGTCATGTTAGCGGGAGTGTAGCTGTTGCTACGTATGCCTAAACGACAAACGTCTTGCTCGGCTGCTAATGCATTGTAGAAAGACTGGCGAGTGCTACTTCCCAGAGTTCTAGTTATTGTCGTCGTACCGTCCATTCACCAGAAAAATTTCAGAGTGGGTGCCACTTTCTGTTTCTGCTGACCCGCAGGTCGCGGGATGGGATCCCGGCTGTGGTGGCTATATTTCCGATGAAGGCGGAAACGTTGCAGGCCCATGTGCTCCGATTTGGGTGTAGGTTAAAGAACTCCAGGTGGTCGAAATTTCCGGAGCCCTCCACTACGGCGTCTCTCATAAATATGCGGTGGTTTTGCGATGTTAAACCTCACATATCAATCAATCCACATAAATCCACTTTCTGTTTCAAGCATATCAAAATGCTCTTGGCATCCTCCGAACCATGAGGACAATTAAATGATGTGTGAATGCAGCGTTTTGTGGCGACTCAGTCGTTAAAAAACAAAAAACAGGCTCTAGGCTATTCACTTCCGCGTTGTTGGTAGGTTTACAACTACGGCACTGTAGTTTATCAAATAATACGAGCAGCCTTAGTTGTGTTTATCTAGCCGTGGTACCACTAAGTAAATATATTACTATATGTCTATGTAAACAATACTATAGCACATAAACGGTGAGACTTCGGTACTTACACTGTACTTAAAACAGAGTTACCATGCGCAACCGTGTTGTTAGACTTAAGAATGCTTTAAAGAGCCCAGTCGTTGAAAATATATGCATGCCTTATATATTACGTCATATAATTTCACTGAAAATTTCATCTTTTTGACATTGTTTTCAGCGTTTGTGCGGCATTGTTAGTAACCAATGGGAGACAGTGATAATTATTGTTTTGAAAGAAAAAAAATTGCTTGTCCCACTAACCAGGGCTTTGTTGTAGCACTGTCATGCACGTAATCCAACGATGAAAGCTTTCTGCTGAACTCTTATATAGTTGTTTTTTTATATTCTTACTGGTGCAAGAACACCTGCGTACACAAGGTAAACGCAGTGTAGCGCAAAGCGCCGTCACCCACTAAGCTTTCCTCACTAGACTTATCGACTATCCCCGATTTAATCGCAACAGAAAAGAAAAAAAATCATGTGCGTGTCAGGTGCAGAGGGTACCAGGCCACCGCGGATTATATTTGAATGAAATGGCGGACTCTTTAGCAGCAGTATCCCTGGGTGGGCCCACCATCCCAGTTTTGCCAGATACGGCTTACGTAACAGCGCTAAAGTTCCGAAATGCTTGCCTGCAATGGGGAAAAGGTAATTTGGATAAATTCAAAGATTTCGAGGATTTGAGCTATTGCTGGAATAAACAGTGGTGTGCATCTCGCCAGTTAGAGGTCACTTATACCAGATTGCGCTGTGCAGTTTCACAACTAAATTATCACCTTAACAAAGCTCGGCTAAAGGCGTCACCGCTATGCATTTGGTGCAACGAAATTGAAACAATTGAACATTTCTTTTTATTCTGTCATCGGTATTCTTATCAGAGAAAAAGATTTTTAGTAGCCCCATTACAAAAGCTAGGAATACAAGTAAATCTACCAATAATTTTATCACTTGGTGGAACATCATTTGGTTACTGCCACAGGGATGTCTGCTCCGCTGTGTGTGATTACATCAACGCAACTAAAAGATTACCGGGCTAGTAAACCCCTACCTTTTCAGATCTTTGGTTTATAATTCGCAGTTATGTCTTCAAAAACAAAAGATGGTTTGACCGCTTGCTCAGCAAACATTTTTGTTTTTTGGTAGTAATACTTTAAGCTACCTTTTCAGATTGGCTTCATTTTCATTTTAGTTCCATTTAAGTATCCTGCCGCCCAGTTTTTGGCCCATCCCCCTTTGTGGGTAAACGCCATCCATCTGAGGTCATCAGCATCAGCATTAGGTGCGGAGGTGGTACTGAACGAATAGCACGGATATGCGGGCTTTCTACAATCTTTCTTTCTCGCTTTTTTTGTAGTATGCGGATGACAAAAATGTAACTAAGTAGTTCAGTCACGCTACAGCAGAGCGTAGCAAGCCGAACACAAGTTAACCAGGCACAAACACAGCAAAGGCGCGAAGTTATTGCGAAAGCGTGAACAGAGTCACCCAGGGCGAGCATCCCTGAGAAAGGCAGAACGCGCTTTACTCGTGAGTAATGTCAACGTTGCATGGGCGTCGTGCACCGATTGAGTAGAGAAGAGCGTAGATATTACGGTAAACTGTAGTCAACGCATTTTACCCACCGACAATCGGCTCAGACCGCACGCAACAGAGCGCCGCTGCGTGCATCCTATATCCTGCCGCATATCCACACTTGCGCGGGACGGTGCTGCAGCTATAGGACTATCTCACCACGAATAGCACACATGTGGCCTCTTAGAAAGGTCGACAGAATCAGTGGCCCCAGCCTGACCACACGTTGGACGTGCAACTTGCAGTCTGATGCGGCCAGAGATTGCAGCAATGAAGCCTTACCTGAATGCCAGTGCTATAGTGAACTAAAATATGATCTAGTGGCACGACCAGCTCGACTCTTGCAGAGCTGTGGCTGTGGTTACTTCCAACGCGCATTTGCTTTCTGGTTCATGCAAACGTAAAATTGCGACGTTAATTACTGCATAGACAACCTGGCAGAAGCGTTGGCACGGCATCAGGAACCAGTGATGGTTTTCGTCGGGGAATGCGTACTTCACTGCCGTTTATCACGTGCACATATTCGCGCAGGATGTATCTTGGCTCGAAATGATGTTCGCACGCCACTGAAGTTTCGGTCAGAGGCTCAGCCCTCCGAAGGTTGCGCTCCCTGTTTCTGCTGAGATCGTCATCCCTGGAAGCTGCTAACTGCGACGCCTTCGGAGCTCCCCGGTTACCGATCGGGCAAGCCGGAGCAAAGCAATGAGAATCCGTTCTCCGCTTCGACATGTCACGAGCGACATGTTTGTTGGTGCGGGATATCTCACAAAGTAAAGACTCCACCCCGGTACTGGCGTGAGAATGCAGCAGATCGTACTGGCACACGAGCAGGATAGAGTAGCTTGTTAGAACCGGAAATGCAATTATCCAGCCTGTGAGAGACACTCGTCAGCTTCGCTTTCTTACGTGGCCCACAAGAGGGCGGTACGCGTACCGCAACAACACTTGCTGAGAAGCATGCACATGGACCGGGTGGATAAAAAGCGCGTCTCGTGTGCGCTAAGATTCCCGGCTGGCTGTCGCAGGCGCTCTAGTCTACATCACTCGGGCTAAAAATTATTTCGAACATCTGTGAAGGACAACAAAGTGACGGCATTACGCTTCCCATTTATGGTATTAGCCTTGACGTGTACTTCAAAACGCGTGCATCGTATAAAAGTGACACAGAATAACACGGTACTAGATGTAACACAATACACGAAACGAAAGAAGAGCGGCGTATTTACTTTTCCATGTTTTTTTTTTTGGGCTGACGCTATTCCTTAGGATAGCCCGCATCTATAGGCCTTCCGCGCACCTTGGTCAGTAGGAAATGCAATTACATGTACTCGCGGCCCAGATTCTTGGTTTCCACAGAAATGTGGACACAGCACCTTCTTGGCAGCGCAGCTGCTCTCAATCTGGTCACTCGCCAACGAACACGAGCACATTCACAAGCAGCGTACATCACAACTCCGAAGAGCCCGATGGCACACAGACAACGATGCAACATTCTCGTCGAAGTGCAGTAATGCTGCAGGGACTGCAACGCCGATGCGAACGCGCTGCCGAATGCCGGTGTGGGTTGCGTTGTGTGCCACCACAGGGCACAGCGCAACCAGCGTCGTGAGCCCGTTGACGTATGCGATAGATCTCCCAGGCCTTGACGGTTTCTTCAGGTGGCGGTGGCTCACGCACATACTCACGCACTCACACACATACTCACGCACACGTACTGATTTATTCCCGCGCTATCCAGAAAAGACCTTGCCGGAGCGCGCTCGCCTCGCGCACATGAAATCAAAAGGCGCAGTGGCACCGCGAGAAATCTTTGCGGCCGTTTGAATCTTTGCGGTGTCGTTTTGAACCGCCATCACAGCAGCCACGGCCTGCCGGTCGCTCCACTAGATCATATTTTAGTTCACTATAGCCAGTGCATTTATTCGACGCGATATGTCCGAGACATTGACAAAAT
This sequence comes from Rhipicephalus annulatus, assembly GCA_013436015.1. Lineage (NCBI taxonomy): Eukaryota > Metazoa > Arthropoda > Arachnida > Ixodida > Ixodidae > Rhipicephalus > Rhipicephalus annulatus. Next base: position 120,325 of record WOVY01016039.1, on the reverse strand, counting down.
ACGTCCTGCAGGAGTGCTCCTCTTGAGTCACATGCTAAAGCGTCGAGACCCGTGTTTGAGGCACTGTGAGCGTGAGGCCCGAGTTACTACTACTACTACTACTACTGCTACTAATAATAGCAATAATATGGATAATAATAACAATAGAGTTTTTACGTCTAAAAACTAATATATAATTATGAAAGGCATAGCTCGAACAGTAAGGCAAGTTGGTGCATACTTTTATATGAAGGACGCCGTTCTCATCGAGGGCTCCGGAAATATTGACCGTCTGGTGATCCGCCACGTGCACTGGTACTGCATAGCACACATGCGTCTGGTGGGGTCTCGAGTACAAAACCCAGCACCAACGAGGATATTGGTGTTGTTCTATACGCATCTTTCCGTATGGTGATTCGACAGCACGCGGTGTTTCATTAAGTCGACGAAGGAGTATTCACAAGTTTCAAATGCACCTGCGCTCATTGATTGCAAATTTAAGGAAGTTCTTTCACATTATCGACGTTTGACGCAGTCTTCATTGTGACAGTTGATGCCTCTTGCAGCCTATGCCTGCGTGGGAAGGAGGTACCGAGGTTTGAGGGCGCCCTTCCTTTCGGCCAAGTATGCGACGACGAGGAGCTTCTGATCCTCCAAAAACAGCATCAAATCATCGCTGGTAAGATCGCATTGCCCAAGGCACTTTTTCACAAGCAGACTGGCTGCCTCGCTGGAAATCGTCAATTGGGGTGTACGATAAAATCCCATTTTCTGTGTTTCAAACTTAGGGGCACCGGCTGTATCATCCCCGATGGCAGTGACTCGGGTAGGTTGGTGATTCATAATCGTAAAAAAAAACTGCGCGAGAAACGACCGACTAACACACAGATACAAGCAAGCGCTGACTTCTAGATGGCTTATTTCTGATTAGTGACAGAATTTATAGCGCTGACACAAAAGAACACGATACGTATAAATGCGCAGAAACCCGTTTTCTTACGAAGTAGAGCTGTCGAGAGAGTGCTAATGCTTTTATCACTCAGCCTATATCAATCGAGTCTGCTTCTATAATTTCACGCGTGGTCTGTTCGCGGGTTTCAGACAAAAGTAAAGGTAGAAAAATATAAGCAAGGGAACCTAGCTTATTATTCTTCTCACTGCGGGTGCGTACCATAGATTGTCGTGTCTGAAGTGCGGGAGCAGATCACGAGTAAAAATCAGTGCAGGAGATTCTGCACATTCATATGAATCAAATTCTTGTGATGTGTCAGCGCTATAAATTCTGTGTCTCTTCAGAAATAAACCGTTTGCAAGTCAGCACTCGTTCGTATCTGTGGGTTATTCCGTAGTTTTTTGCGCTGCTAATTTTACATTTATCACCCGGCATTCGAACTAGCACTTTTACGTTACCGAAAGTTGAAATGGTTCTGGCTTCATTAAAGCGTACATAACCAGTGCGCCATTCGCATCTGCTTATAATCTATAGGCTTGCCCTGGCATAACAAATCTATACGTTTGCACTGGAATCTTCGGCATTAAAGGGCAACGCTGTTGCAATTTTTCGTAAAATCAGCCAACTTAACTTTAAAAAACCTCCAGGCTGTTTACGGTGCCCTAGAGAACGAAGACACAAAGATTATTAGAGAAGGTGTAGATTCCTTGAAACTCTGCAAAACAGCTTGTCACAAGTGGCCTCCAGAAGACGTGCAAAACTACTATATAGAGTCATTCCGTACCAAACGTCCCAGACATTTTGGCAACAGTCTCAACTGTGTCTGAAAAAAATTGTGCTGATTTACTGTATTCAAAACAGTGACCTGCATGAATACTTTGAAAAGAAAAAAAATGTTTGTGACGTGGCTACCTTCTGAACTTCCTATAATGGCGTCTGGGTATTTCTTGTGAAAAAAATCTTTAATAGTACCCCTACTTCTTTCTATACTAAGTTTGGTCTACGTGTTAAGTAAAGGTGCTGTCGAAGGTGTTTGATGATCAGTAATATTAGTGATATTTTTCTGCACATACCCCTCCAAGAGTATTGCCGAAACGTTTCATGCTTCCATTTTTTTCTATATTGCACTATGTATGAATTTTTGAGCAATTAATACTTACTCCACAGATAGCATGTTTGGAGGAAAATAATATTTAGACATATGAAGCTGTTAAACCTTAAAAGAAAAGGGAACTAACTTCACAAAATCGTCATTCTTGTCCATATTAGAAACCAATCCGTGCCAGGTGAAAGTCCAATAAAACATCACATTGACACCAAAATCTAAAGCAAATAAACATTCTTTTCATAAAGCAAGTTTTACCATTATTATTTTTTGTAAAAAAATAATTTTTGAAGTTTTCATTGGTGGCAATGGGAAATTTCAAGGCGTCAGTTGTGATATGACCAAATGGCAAAATAGCCGGTAATAAGAAACCTATTACAAAAATATTTTCTTGCTTAAAAAATATTGCAATGATAATGCTTGTCACAGAAAAAATGCCCCCAGCTCCCGAAGGGAATCGTGAGCAAATGCGAATGCATTGCGTAGTGCCCATAACGGCTTTTCGCACGTGAGAACCTAGCGTTAGAAGAATAATGTTTGTTTTTCTTGCACCATGCAGCCAATATCGCCGTTTGCCGCAGGTGCCATTCTTCGGTCGCGAGAAATGTGCTATGCATTTCTAGCTCTTGTAGATAGCGTGCACGGTTAAAAATGCTATGAAGTGAACAAATAATTGGGGGATCCTTAAGATTCGCCTTCAAGAGTTGAACGCGATAGCAAAATCTGGCCCCTAGCGCGCTCTTTTGAACTGCTAAGTGCGCACTTATTAATATGTTTTGTTACATACACACACACGCACGCATACGCACACACAAGATTGTACCAGCATGCGCTATTATCGCCGAATTGGCTCTCTTTCGTCGTGGCACCTGTCGAACAAAATGCGTTGAAGAGGCCCTGAAACACTTTTTCAAGGAACCAGAGAGTGAATTCACTAGAAGAGCTTATTGCCTCATGAATTCATCGCCGCAAAAATTTTAATAATCGATCCAGTTCGAGTGGAGTTAAAAAAATTGTCGCATGCTGCAATTGCATTATCCCTTCTCTCATTTCGACGAAAGCGCTGGAAGCTAGGCAGGAAGGGTGGCAGGCGCAAAGGAACTAACACGCCTTGTGACCTTGAGCGCTTTTTTTTCTTCGACTGCGCGGCTTTTTCAGTGGGGTCAAGCGTGCACGCGTGGACAAGTAGTGGCCTCCCACGGCCATCTCGGTAACTTGATTTTCGGTCACAGACGCACAGACGATTTTTCGCTCATAAGTAACGGTGCCGACCCCGGTGGCGGGATTTCTGCGACATGAGCAGCGTTAAAACAAACAGCGTTCTCAGCTCGGCATTGGCGTTTCACAGCGGCTTCTCGAGCACACATTTACGGATGTTCTTGAGAGGCGCCCAGCCAACGAACGGTTGAAAGTGAGGCGCGAGCGGACGGGAAAGTGGGCGCCGGGGGGGGGGGCAATGCCTGTGCTCCACAAGGGAGGCACAGGAGAGCAATGCCAGCTTGACACTTAATCGGAAGAAGTGTCGGGCACGGCAACTCACCATCCTTGGGTACGGCATTCTTCCTTAGCCAGGCATGCTTCGGGCCGTGGCCGAATGCCAAACCTGCGTCCGTCAAAGAACTGCATAGTGTCGTGGGCCTGTGCTCATACTTCTGATGCTTCATACGAAACGTTGCCACGATCATAGTACCGCATGTGAAGCTCCTTGGAAGTAATGGGCCTCTCAGTTAGTGGTCCTCCGAGTGCGACAACGTGTTCGCAAAGCTCCGCCATTTGTTGACGTCTCCTCCCATTTTACGCCACTACGACCCTACGACCCCAACGGAGGTGCACACGCACGCCAGCGGTGTAGGCCTCGGCGCAGTCCTGGCGCAGCGCGAACCCGGATTCCCTGAATATGTCGTGGCATATGCAAGCGTATGCTCACGAGAGCTGAGACAAACTACGCCATCCCGGAAAAAGAGTGCCTGGTGATTGTCTGGGCCCTTACAAAGCTTCGACCTTGTGTGTATGGTGGTCCATTCGATGTCTTCACCAACCATCATGCACTATGCTGGCTGTCATCATTGAAGGATCCCTCAGGCCGGCTCGCCCATGGGGCTCTTCGCTTACAAGACTACGAAATCCACATGCTGTACCGCAACGAACGCCAGCACCCTGGCGCTGGTGCTCTCTCGCGCTCCCCTCTGCCTGACGACGACGTGCCCTGCTCAGTATCCTCAATTGTTGTTTCTGCCATCTACGTTGACATCATCGCTACCGAACAGCGAAAAGATAATGGGATTGCTTCGCTGATCAACTTGCTCTTCGATCCGTCCGAAACACCATCCACGCGTGCCTTGTGTCGTCGAGCTCACCATATCGCAATTCGGGACGGCCTTCTACACCGACGCAGTAACGACGCCGATGGCCAGCAGTGGTTACTCGTGATACCCCGCAGTCTGCAGTCGGAGATATGTGAATCCTTCCATTCTGATCCACAATGCGCGCACTCTGGGATATACAAAACCTACCATCGCATTCGACAACGCCACTTCTGTTGCGGAATGTACCGCTACGTGCAGCAGTTCATTCGCTCCTGCCTCGCTTGCCTACGCCGCAAAACGTCAGCACACATGTCGCCAGCCGGTCTGCAACCATTACCTTGCCCTGACTGTCCGTTTGGGCGCATAGGCATTGATTTGTATGGATTACTTCCTCTGACGTCGGCTGGTAACCACGGGGCCATCGTCGCCATAGATCATTTAACGCGATACGCCGAAACCACCGCTTTTCCTGCGGCTACTGCGCGTGATGTAGCGTCCTTCCCAATGTATCGATTCATACTGCTGTACGGTCCAACCCAGAAGCTTCTCATCGATCGAGGTCATGTTTTCTTGTCGGAAGTCATCGAAGCCATTCTCACGGAGTGCCATTCTGTCCACCGCAAAACTACTGCTTACCACACGCAGACGAATGGCCTTACAGAACACTTTAACCGCACCCTCGGTGGCATGCTTTCGATGTACGTCGCCACCAACCACACCAATTGAGATACTATATTACCCTTTTTCACCTACGCCTACAACACCAGCCCTCACTGCAGGACCGGTTTTTCTTCTTTCTTCTTGCTAGTACGGAAGGCACCCGTCGCACATCATCGACACGATACTCCCGTACACGCCGGATCCATCTGAGTGTGCACCTATTTTGAGACAGCCAGGCTTGCTGAAGAGTGTTGCGAGCTTGCCAAGGCTAACGGCGCATTAACAAGAGCGAAGAAGAGTATTCGTGATGGCTCCACCACTTCTGAGCCCACGTTCCTTCTTGGTGCACTCGTATGGCTCTCAATCCCTGCCTCTGTAGCTGGCCTTTTTTCCAAACTACTCCCGAAATACGAAGGCCCCTACCGTTTCATCCAGCTCACATCTCCGGTCAACTATCTGATCGAACCAATAGAAGAATCTTCGGACATGCACCGTCGCGGGCGCGACATAGTCAACGTGGAGCACCTGAAGGCTTACTATGACTTGCTAATAGTGACAAGCTGTTAGGTCGCCAGGCGGCTCCTTCTTCGACCCCGGGGTAATTATAGAGAAGCCTACAAAACCTGAACTGGGTCGAACACTCAAGTGCTTTCCAGTGCGTCTACCCAAAGAGGACGCCACTCACGCTGGGAGTCCGTGCTTGGCTGTGATTGTCTTCATTGTGTATGCTCGCTGTGTGCCGGCTATTAAACGCCCTAACACCATGAATAAAACCAAAATAACGCCTCTTTTGCATATTTTCCGGCTTGTGACCTTTATTACAGCATTTGAAAATCACGAGGACGCTTCAGCACATTTTAAGACGTAAGCCTGGTCGCCAAAGAAGTAGTGAACAATGACCAAACGTGTTCGGAAGGTCACGTGTTAGGGAGATCAAGCCCAGGAGATCAGGCGTTCATGAATATTGTCATCCCCCACTCCCACTGCTCCGGGGTGGGAGAATTTCATTATTATCGTTATTTTTATTTTTGCTTTTCAACTTCTCTTTGCTCCTACGAGTAGTCATATATCCGTCTTCGCATCCCGAAACAAAGTGGGCCTTGGGGAGGAGCGTATTTCGCTACACCCTTAATGGCTACTGCTGTAATATTAACACACAAAGGTGCTTATGCAGGCCTGAGTTCATGTTCTATCGAAGTCGCATAGGCCACAACACATTCTCTAGGTCTCCCTTTAGTTAGCCAAAGCCAAGAGTTGACGTGGCGTAAAATTGAAACATTCTGCCTATTTGTAACAGAGAACGCGAGGCATAAGTTAGTGTAGAAACAAATGCATTATCTCAACAGATACTGAAGAGAGAAACGAATCATCCTTGCAAGTTGGTTCCCATTGGCAGCCCACACAAAAGCGGGGAATACCCAATGTACTGCCTCATCTTCATCTCACAAGCAGTTCAGTACCTGACACACGTAAATGACCTTTGCAACGAGAAAGACAATGTATAAGCGCGTGCAGGTGAACACGGAAAGTTCTACTCTTGCGAGGCGCGCTGCACATGCATGAGTACGGTTCATTGTTCTGTATTCGGTGCAAAGGCATAAAATGTCTGGGCGGGGTTGCACTGTTCCTGCCAGTAAAAGCAGATCTTGAGGGTTTCGTGCCCCATTAAAAAAATTGCAGTAAATTTCACTTTTCTGTATATCCACGATCGCTTCATACGCGTGGCAAAACAGCTTAGTCTTCTAGAACGCTACTTTTATCAGCGTAAGTAGCCCCGCCGCGGTGGTCTAGTGGCTAAGGTACTCGGCTGCTGATCTGCAGGTCACGGGATCAAATCCCAGCTGCGGCGGCTGCATTTCCCATGAAGGCAGAAATGTTGTAGGCCCGTGTGCTCAGATTTGGGTGCATGTTAAAGAACCCCAGGTGGTCGAAATTCCCCGAGCCCTCCGCTATAAGGCGTCTCTCATAATCATATGATGGTTTTGGGACGTTAAACCCCAGATATCAATCAATCAGCGTAAGGATATGCTGTCGTCATTTTAGCATTAACACATTTAAGTTTGAACATAACTAAAAGATCAAATTCCTTCAAACATGCTCACCCTGCAAATATTAATATTGTAGTGGGAGAACCGCTCCCATGGGAATTTGTAAGGGGGTTCGCTGCACGATACGCGACATCAAGCTACTGTCCCTCGGCTTTTTAACGTTTCATATGTACTCCGGCAGTGTTCAATACATCTCGTGACAACAGTTTTATGGGGTTGTTCATTATTACCTCGAAAAACTATCACGATGAATTTCTTACTTTGAGGAACTACAGGAATGGATTTGAGTGGCCTGGCCATTCCCAGAGTGGGAATGAACTAAGGTTTTTTTTTTCGTTCTGAGGAATTAGGAGGAATGCAATCGCGGCAAGTTTTAATTTCCCGGATTGGAAATGGAATGTAATTGAGGGGCCCATTTCGCAAAACTGCTAGCAGCTCGTGTGAAGTGCGACGTGGCCCGCAATTCTGGCATTATCAATTAGTAACTGCTGGTAAAATATCTGTCACATCTAGTCATTCACGTTACAAACAAAAATATTTTGTAGTGTACGAGGCACTATAACGAGTTTCATGCATAGCGTCCATAGAAGTGCATGTAAAAGATGGCAACAGGCCGAAAGCGTCATCTGCCGAGCGTTGGCGTAAACCACATCACTTGGTGACGCTATCGCGTTGCCCTCGCCTGTTGGCGCAGCCTGGGAGTTTCTCCTCCTCAAATACATTTTTCTTCATGATACAAGCGCACCAGAGTGACACAACTCTGGTGCACAACTTAGAGAAGCACCTAATGAACATGCACCTGAGTTTCCAATGGCGGCAGAAGCGAAAACAGAGTGAATAATGGGGAGACACCAGGCGGCCGAGGCGCCACCGAGAAAAAAAATTATGAAGTATAACGTGGGTATGCTACCACCGTATAGTTCTCCTAGAAAAATACTGCAGAGAAAAACTTCGGAGCAACAGTTTATATTGGGACAGAATTGTATTAGGTGTGTTGCTTATAAATGGATGAAGTTTTTTAAATTACTACTTTATTGGTAAATTTCAGGGTCTACTTACTAATGTTTGAAGGTTCAAAAACAACACATCGATGAAAATGCGCTTTATTTTCGTAAAAAATCGTAATTCCATTCTCATTGCATTCCACGGAAAATGCTCTGAATTTCATTCCACTCCATTCGTCCAAGTGTTGTCGCCATTCCATTCGTATTCCGTTCCGGGTTAGCGGAAATGTGGAATCACTCCGGATTCAATCCAATTCCGGAGTGGCAACTCTGCAACACTGACTGGAAGCAATAAATCTTTGCTTGGCAGTGGTACACTGTACATACTTTTTCCTGCAAATACTATGGGGATACAATCAAGGCTTCGATGGACACTCATTCGACCGGAATGAATCACTGAATAAAAGGACGTGCTCACAATTCGCAAGAGAACAATAAAAAAATTGGCAGATGCCACGTACCTAGGGAATTGATGGCATGCGGATAGAAGGTGACTGTGTTGTAGTTTTTCCTATTGATCGAAACGTTACCAAATGACGCTAAAGATGTATACAAATGTTGTACGCACAGACATATGTTCAACAGTAGCATGTTTGGTGTTGCGTTGCGAGGCCGACCACAACATAGGTGTTAATTCTATCGGGAACGCTGGCGCACCACCAGACGATGGAGAACAAGTGCGCGCAAGCACGAAAGTAGAAACGGGGCCCTCCGAGTATCAGCAGGATCAAAATGGCATCATACATGTAAATAAAAGTCTTTCAACTATTTCTCGACGAAAATGAGTCCTTCCAAAGCTGCTTCACGCCATAGTCCCTGAAATTTTTGTGCCAATAGACCCGACATTGACCAACCGACGGCAACGAGTAGCTTGGAAGACATAGAGAAGATCAAGGCAAAGTGTAAATCGTGATGACGTAGACGTAGACATAGACGTTTATTTCAGGCTAAAGCAAAAGAAAAAAAGAAAGGTACAATTTGCTTAGGGCACCAGCGAAGAGGCATAAAAGCCTGATAAGGCGTCTGCCCCTGTAAACCAAAAACCCGCCGAAATGACCCTGGGCTCAGTGTAAAGTAAAATGGCAATAAAGAATGAGAATAAATGAGTTTCTACAAACAAAAGATGCGAGTAATTGACAACATATAGGAGCACAAATTTGCCCATATATGCATGTATGCATCTCACAAATCAAACAAGGTGTAGAGGCCATAAACAAACGCTGAAGTAAAATACGCAAAATATTTGAAAAAACTTAAAATTTCATTCCGCAAAGTACCAAAATCACAAGGTAAACAGCATCAATAAGCAATGTGTGTGACAATAAAATAAACACAGTTTAGAAATCATAACCAAACGTTCTTTCCGTGTGATCTACACAAGGAAATTACTTCCAGGAATGTGAAACAAAGATGATGAAGGTGATTATGTTTGCATAGATAACAAGTGTTCCTCTATCTTTTTTTTAAATGCCCTACAACACTTTGTTGTTGATTAGAGAAGCTACAGTCGGTTGTTCGTTCAGGAAATGCGAGATTGGATACAACAGTTTTTGTGTGCTGTAATTCGTACGTCGTTTCTTTTATGTTTCCACCCTATGCCGTAGGTTGTGGCTGTGATCTCTTGGAGGGTGCCGGGGATAAAACCCTAAGCGCCCAGTTTGTAGCTGTTTATAAATAAGCGTTGCCAATCTCTGAACAACCGGATCATCAATTAGGCAAGTGTCCTACTTCTCAATGACTCCACGACGCTGGAGCATCTTGGTTCCATATTTCAGAGGTTAAAAAACGAATAACGACGAACCGAACAAGATCAACGTTGAATTGGAAAGTCTCATTTCGGACGAGGGCTTCGAAGCCGAGTACGATACGATTCTAGAATACGAGGAACACGCGACGCGTATCCTGTGCGAGCTCCTAAACAGGCAGAAACGCATTTAGAGTACTCAAGCAGAAGATGGTTTGGTGACGGCCACCCATGTGATCGCTACACTATCTGACAGGACGGGAGCCAAGCTACCGAAGCTCACGATTGCGCCCTTTTCTGGGATGTGTGTGAATGGATGGAGTTCTGGGAGCAATTTATCCAGATTGTCCACAACAACGCCACTCTGACAACGATGGAGATATTCTATTATTTGCAGCAGTAATTGAAAGGTAACGCTTGTCAAGTGGTGGCCGGTACTCCAACGTCGGAAGCATTTTAAAAGGACGCTGTAGACTTGCTAATAAGCGTGTCGGTGACAAAACTCGCCAGAAACAGGAATGTTCCGCAAAATTTTGTCATCTGATTTCTGCTCGTTCATCCAGTGACACAAGAGCCGTCCGACAACACTATGACCAAGTGCTCGTCAACATCCGAAGGCTAGAGTCACTGAGTGCAGGTTTAATTTTCGCCGATGTCCTGCAATATCGTAGCTTAGAGCATTGCCCCGAGACGTCGTGGTCCAATATCACCGTACCTGTGCTGCTGCCGCACAAGGGGCTACAGCAAGAGCTGCTGATCCTTCGGGCCTGGATGGTCTACTGAACTTCCTTTCAATCAAACTAGAGGGCCCCGAGAAGAGTGATTACAAGGTTAGCAGTGGGCGAGACAGCGGTGGTCAAGATTATTCAAACCAGGCAGCCTGATGTCACAAGTGGGACCACCTGACTTCATCTGTTGTGCTGACGAACTCCTCTGGCGATTTCGAAGGTGAAAGAAAAATTTATGCGTTCTGCATCTAAGCGGCACTCCACGGAAGCGTTTCCTACCAACATGTCCCTTATACAGAAGTGTTGTCTAACAATAAACGTTGCTTCACGTGTACAATGAAATTCCACTGGGCACGTAACTACAAACAAGAAGTCTCTTGCTTGAGGGGCAAAGGCCGACATGCCTCAAGCGTGTGTGATCAACGGAGGACTACTCTGAACTCGCACCAAAGCCTCGCCAACGACCACGTGAGCAAACTAAATGAACACGCAACTAAGAAGAAAAGCGCAAAGAAATCAGAACTAACGAAGGCATCAGTGATTGATGGTCGACAAAAGGCAAGCTCCCCTGGCTATACATCTCTGAACGAAACCTATAAAGACCATAATGCGGCTGCGCTTATTCCCACGTCATCTGCAATCTCAGAACAGAAGACCCACAAGAAGACTGCATTGTACTCTAACTGTAATCGACTCATCTAGCAGAAAGGCACTGAACCAGGTCAAGTGGTTGAAGATCAGAGCAAGAGGCAGAAGGCAACATTGCTAGAAACCAAGATGGTCGAGTTAGAATCAAAGGTGTGCGAGGCGAAGTTGCATTACGAGTGGGAACGCAGCTACAATGCGAGCAAGTTAAACGAACTTGAAAGCCTTCTTCAGGAGGAGTGACAACATCGAGAGAAACTGGAGTATAAACTCGAAGTAGTACTGAGGAAAACTGCTCAAGCTGACTTGATTATGGAGTACCAGTTGAAACTACAGCAGATGTCCCAGGAGTTGAACAATATGCGGAAGCTGCTGTTTCAGCGAAAGAGAAGCTATGGCAGGCAAACCCTTTGGCGCCCAAAATGCAACAGAAGATTCTTACACAATGACAACACGGTGAATTAGTCCATGGACAGGAACAGCCAGAAAGCATTGTGGAACGTCCGCATCAGCAGACGACAGGAAGCGAAGCACGACTGGCTGGCCTGGAGAGCCATCCAGAAGAGTCAACACAGGGAGTGAGTGAAAACAAGCTATCGCTCACCCAAGAGCATGCTGCCATTGAGAATCTGTGAGGTCGTCTCTTGCAGATTGCTGCAGAAGACGTATCTGTCGATTATACTGTGGGTGCCAAGACGGCAAAACTCCGTTGCCAGAACGGCAACCTAGACGGGAAAGTTTCGGTGGACCATGTTACCAAAAAGCACTAGCAGGCGGAAAAGTCGGAATGAGAGGCCTGCTGACTTGATTGCCTTCTTCTGTGAGCTGGCGGGAAAATAAGTCCTCAGTCTGTATTCCAAGCGGAAAGAGAAGGTTTGCAAAATGAAAGGACAGTTTGAAAAGTGGAACGCGTACGATGATAAGAAAAATCAAGCTTGACAACTATGGAATTTCACATAGATCTTTGAGTCATAAACTTCAGGTGGTAACTTGTATTCTTGCACCGTGGAACAATGACAGCGCGTTATCCTAACAAGGCTTGACCAAAAGTGGAAGCATCTGGAACTGCATGACCAACTAGATTGCGCGGCCACGATTGTTAATTCTATGGCGAGCGCTGGCGGACCACCAGATGATGAAGAAGCGCGAGCAAGTACGAAAGAAGGAACAGTGTCCTCCGAGTATAAGCAGTGTCAAAATGGCCTCATACGTGCAAATAAACGTATTTTATAAACTATACCTCGACGGAACTCGTTCTTCCAAGGCTAGTCCACGCTGCATCCCACACATGGGTAACAGCGGATGCAAATATATGTGCCAGTGAGGACAGCTTCAGTAGATGGCACTTCAATACAATTGTCGTTAACCAGACGTGATGGCTGTATGATAGGAGCACGTACAGGCGTAGCCAGAAATCTTTTTGTGGAGAGGGGGGTGAGTGGACACAGGCATCAGTTTTTCTATGTAGTGTGAATATCGGCAGTAGTTCGCGCAGATTGTGTACATGCATATCAATTTAGTGAGCCTCCCCACTCCCCCTATGCGTATGCTTGATGATGATGATGATGATGATGATGATGATGATGATGGGTATTTAGCTCTGCTGGCACTCGCCACAAAAGGGGATCGGCCAAGAACCGGGCGTATGCTTGTGAAGAGAGTTAGTAAAAGTAAAGTCATCATCGTCTTCATCATCAGCCTGACTACGCCCATAGCAGGGCAAAGGCCTCCGCCATGATCCGCCAACTAAGCCGGTCTTGTGCTTTCTGATGCCACATTGTACTTGCGAATTTCTTTATCTCACCGGCCCACCTCACTTTCTGTCTCCTCTTCGTGCATTTTCCTTCTCTGGAAAGCCAGTCAGCATTAATGACCATCTATTACCCTGCCTTGGGAATGCGCCCTGCCCGTGTCCATTTCTTTTTCTTGATTTCAACCATGATACCCAGAACACCGGTTTGTTCCCTCACCCTCTCTGCTCTCTTGTCTCTTAAGATTGCATCTTTTATTTTACTTTCCATCGCTCACTGCGTCGTCCTAGTTTTAAGCTGAACCCTCTTTGTAAGCCTGCAGGTTTGTGCTCTATAGGTGAGGGCCGGCAAGGTGCAGCTGTTATATTATTTGCTTTTAGGGCTATAGTGGCAGATTACCACTAATGATTTCAGAACGCTTGCTTAATGTGATCTACCTTATCCTTATTCTTCGTGTTATTTCACACTCATGGTTCGGCTCTGCGGTTACTATCTTTTTGTAACTTCAAGCATCTCCATCTCTCGCAAAGTGGTGTTTTCTACCGAGGCTGTTGTAGATTACTCTAGTTTTTTGCAAAATAATTTTCAGACCCACTCTTCTGTTTTTCGTGTCCAGTTTAGTAATCTTGAGCTTTGATTCGTCCCCTGAGTTACTCATGAATGGCGCCAGAGCTGACGAGGGAGTGGCGCTCTTTGGATCCTCAAACAAGTAGCCGACCAGCCGGCTGCCTATGACCGCCAGGTATTGTCCCTCCTAGCCGGAGGGTGAGACGTCGTGTCACCACGACGCCGTAAGCCATTCGAGACAGGACAACAAATACAGCATCTTCCTAGGAAGAAACCGCGGCGGCCGCCGCAAATCGCCCCGCTAGTTGGGTGAGGAGTTCGGCGGACCTTTTGATGTATACTGTCATGAGCTTGGGAACCCTCGACCAGCGGAACATACGGCGAGGAAGAGCCCTGCTGGTCCCACCTTGGAGTGCAGTGATCAGCACTCAATATTGGACGTTCACGGGGGCAGTGCATGCTCAACCCCTTACCCGTAGTGTGTGACCTGTGATTGGGCAGTAGCATCTGCACGCGTTCCCTGATCTGGGGATCTGGTGAGAACATTACCCTTTATAATAAGCCATCCGGCTCATTCGAAAGAGCGCCATGTAGAGGAAGGTACGCCACATTCGATAGCTCGCCATGTAAGAAAGAGCTCGTCATGTAAAAGAGCTCACCATGCACATGATGTAAATAAAAATTCTTCAAGTATCTCTTCCTCCTGCCTCGACAACTTTATCCCGAAACTCCGGTGCCTACAAACCGCGGTCTTAACACTCATCAAGGCATTGTCATCAGCGAATCTCAGGGTACTAACATACTCTCCATTAACTTTTATCCCTAACTCTTCCCAATACAGGGCCCTTAAAACCTAGTGTAAGCGCGCGGTAAATCGCATTGCAGAGATCATGTCTCCCTGCCTTACGGCCTTCTTTATTGGGATTCTGACGCCTTTTTAATGGAGAACTATGGTGGTTGTGGATCCACAGCAAATTTTTTCCAGTATGTTTATGTAGGGTTCGTCGATATCCTGATTTCGCAGTGCCTGCATTACTGCTGATGTCTCGACTGAGTCAAAAGCCTTCTCGTCATCTATAGAAGCTATGTGTAGGCGTTGGTTGTATTCCGCGCATTTCTCCATTACCCCATTGATAGTATGAATATGGTCTATAGTGAAATAGCCTGTACAAAATCCTGCTTGGTTCTGTAGCTGACTGAACTCTGATGTCGTCTCGATTATATTATTTATTTTTCTAGTAAATAGTCTGTAGAGAGTGGGCAGTAAACTGATCGAGCTGTAGTGTTTCAAGTCCTTGACGTCTTCTTTCTGATGGATTGAAATGATGTTGGAGTTCTTAATAACATAATCGCAGTAAAATAAAGTAAACAACATTTTTGAAGCAACGGCATCTCGTCGTACCCTTGAATGAAATAGTCTTTGAAAACGCATCGTTGCGATGACCCACCCGGTCGGAAACGACATCGTCAATTGGGAATATCTGTTAAGCGTAGATGGCATAGTCCTCGTCGTGGCGAAGTGCGTTTCAGAATTCAAGTACAGCTCCGCTTAGAACTAGAAATGAAAGGTATACGCAGCATGTTTTTTGCAGATTCATAAATACATTTCCATTTTGCTTACTTTGCTGAGTGAAAAATTTCTTACTGTTGATGTTTGGGACTGCATCACCATGGGAATGATTTTTATGTTACGCTCTATATGTCAAACAGCCCAGACGCAGTGATGGCTTTCAGTCAACATTTTCTACTTTACTGCGCGCATCCAAGCATGCTTGCGATACGCAGGAAGTAATTTTTTGTAAGTTTACTGTACGCTTGCAACACGATTTCGGACACGTTATTTTTCGGGCTTACTTTCGCGCAACCTTGGTTGACATTACAGCTGCACTGTGACTTTTGAGAGCGATGAAGTTCTCCTAATCGTAGATGTTTTATAATGCGATATGCGAGGGAAAGGAAATCATAGCTGAGAAATGTTCGAGTTGGTCTCCGTCGAAAATGCACCTTGGACACCTACTCACATAGAAAGAGCTTGTTCGCTGCGTATGTGTGCCAGAAAACAAATACGCGCAAAAACACGTAATGTTTCCGTTTGGTTCAGCGAACTGGGAGCGCGGGAGGAGTTGGCTAAATAATTATAAATTACCAACTAGCCCACCTTTCCATTCTGCTGAAATATTTTCGTTGTTTTTTTCTTGTAGATTTCATCCCTGTTTTAGGAAACGGTAGCATTGCAGCAGGTGTTTTCCGTTGTTTGCAAGCATGTAGCAGTGATTTCCTTTTTCGTCAACAGATTCAGAACTGTACAGAATATTTTCCCGCGCAGCCTAAATGTGTCGTGTATACACCATTCTAACTAGTATGTGCATTCATGTTTGTAGCACTCGCACCAGCGCGGACATGAGTAGCCTCGTACCGCCCAAAATCTCAAGAGATCGGCTCATGGAATGAACCCCCGTCTTGTTCAGAGCGTAGAACACTGATATTAAATTTCTCAGAACACGTGAAATCCGACAAGGACTGCCAGCGAATACAACACGAGTTTACTAACGAGATACTGTGCATCATCCGTGCCTGTCGGTTGTGTGTTTCGGGCATTCCGACGCGAGTTACTAGAACTTCGCTGCTGGAGTTCACGTTCATTACCCCTTGTTTCATCGCATCACAACGCAATAAAACCAACCAGCCTGATGTAGGGGCGCAATCGCGAAAGGTTTCGCACGCAAGGTGAGCAAGCGCGACCTTGTACCGACACCTGAAGGGAAGCGGAGCAAATGTATATTTGCTAATATTACTGCCAGGGGAGAAACGAGAGCTACTGTTTAAGGCGGAACATTAGGAGCCAACATGTATCCTCGCTAAAATTCTCGTCTGTGGCATTCAATGACACTTGCGAACTTTCCTGAGCGCGTGGCTCTTTAGCAATTCGAAGTCACTCCCTTGAAATATTCTGCCTATACACGTATCGGTGAATAATTCATGTTTTGTGTCGATAAGCGCCCTACTATGAAAGTCGATGACAGTGCCTAAACGTCGTAAGGTAACGCTTGATGATTATTTCTCGAAAGGTGAAGCTTGCCCCAGTGCAGACTCGATAACTGGCGAAAAGGCTACATCGAAGAAACGGTTCCCAGCTGTAGTTTTTCACTGCTTGAATACGACTACTGTGACAAAAGAACTGAAAACCAATCGGAGCATGATGCACGCATGGAAACCGCAATTTCTGACAACAAAATTGGTCTTTGCGTGTTCAACGGGCCAAGACGCCAAGAGCTACAGGACGACGAGATTAGACGACGCTTGCTAATTACGCCATAGAAACCAGGCTCTAACTACACTGTAAAAATTACTCCGAGGTCGGAGTAAAACGCTTGTCCTCTCGCGTCCCCGCTGTTCAAAGCGATTTCTGCTCCGAACATCCGGAGCAAAATTTTTGCTCCAGCTCGCCGAATGAATTTGCAGAGGAAAT
Source organism: Rhipicephalus annulatus (assembly GCA_013436015.1). Classification (NCBI taxonomy): domain Eukaryota; kingdom Metazoa; phylum Arthropoda; class Arachnida; order Ixodida; family Ixodidae; genus Rhipicephalus; species Rhipicephalus annulatus. The sequence continues at coordinate 103,367 of WOVY01016039.1, read as the reverse complement.
TGTTCCGGCTCGCCCGAGAAGTACTCAGAGTACTTTTAAAAGATAGTTCACTCTGGCCGACTGGAGCAATTGCGTGGCGCCACCGGAGTACTTTTTACTGACATTTTCCACCGGCTGGCTGGAATGATTACGTAGAAAGTCAGGAGTATTTTTCGCGCGTTTTTCACCACGGCTTTCGAAGATTTTGTGTGGTACCTCCGGAGTATTTTACGAATGTACTTACTTCGGCTGGACAGAATTTCAATAAGGTGGACCAGTACTTTTTTAAAGGGTTTGCTCCGCTGTTTATTTATTGTATGCTGATCGTTTCACGCATTCGTTAGATGAAGGAAGTCCCTTTCTCATGCAAGCACTGCAGAGGTACTGTGTATTTCTTTCCACAGAGCCCTAGCAGATGAAACTCAAGGAAACACTCAAGTTCTTATTCTTCAATTTATTCAAAATACGCTGCCGATTCGGGCTGATTACCCAGAATTTAAAAAAGGGAGACAAGAACGAACAAACATGCAAAAAGCCACCAAAACAAAACACAATAAGACAGATCAGGTGAAATCATCATCACTCAAGTTTGAAGCGCAGCGCTTCAAAATAAACCCCATAATGCTGCAAAACGATGCACGACAAACACAAAAAGCGTGGCCACCGAGAACAACTCTTCACCATTTCTGAAGGACCATTCATCAGATTCATTGATGACGCAAGTGTTGAGCTGATTGCTTCCTGCATAATTTAGCAAAAAATTATACATGAGAATTGCAAATAATGCGAAAGACACACGCACACGCACACACACACACACAGAGAGAGAGAGAGAGAGAGAGAGAGAGAGAGAGAGTGCATGTGTGATCAATATCAAGAAGCACATCCGATGTAATCCAGTGTGAGACAGCCACGACATAATAAAGACACACTTCTCTGACGCGAACAAAGTTGAAAACTGGCATACATTTACTATATATTTCAAAAAATAGCTCTATCTTTGCTGAAAGATTCAAAAGAATTTTTTGACTAAAATAATCTTATCTCGGTACTCTTGCAGATGGCATCAGCAATGCCCCTCCGTATATTTCCCTAATTTTCTCGAATAATAATTTCGATTATTACAGTCGCATTTTAGCGCGTGCTCATCGTCATTGCTCTAGCAAAACAGGCCCTTAGCATTTGCATGGTTGTGGCGTGTCCTTAAAAAAATTTCAGCTTCACATTCTTTCTAAAATAATTTTCGAGATAAGTTGGCATTGTTTTATTTTTTATTTTGCACTGCTCGTTCTGTTTTGATACTAGTCGTTGTGAATATTTTCCAAAGTAGTTATTTTATCAGCATCTATTTCCTCAAGACGAACAGCTTCAAGTACAAAACAAGGAAAAAATCACTACAACGTAACAAAATATATAAGCAATAAAAGGCACAAACATTACGCCACGGTAGACAAAGAAAGTGCTTAACAGCGCAAACGACAGGAGGGGATAGAAGAGACGAAAACAGAGCACTTAACTAACGACCGTCACTAGGCCACCTAAGCCAACTGCATTTTCACAGAAATAAGGGAGGGCCGACAAGTTTACTCAACTGAAAGGTCCGTGCACACGTTCGGAGGCCAGAGAAGGTGATGCAGGTGCAAGCGTCACGATGAGCGTGCCAGGCTTGAAAAAATCGCGGGACAGGGTCCCGGCAGTGGCGGCTGCATTTCCGATGGAGGCGGAAATGTTGTAGGCCCGTGTGCTCAGATTTGTGTGCATGTTACAGAACACCAGGTGGCCGAAATTTCTGGAGCCCTCCACTACAGCGTCTTTCATAATCATATCGCGGTTTTGGGATGTTAAACCCCACAAATCAATCAAATCAATCAAGGCTTGAAGAAATTTTCTTTCCCCTCTTTTGTTCACCTGCAAGTGTCGTGGCATTTCCCAGGTCAGGACTGCGCCTCAGCACTGTTCGCACTCCAGTCTTCCGAAAAAAAAAACTACAGCCACAGTCACGGCAGCACGACTGAAAAAAGAAAAAAAAAGTTCAGCAGCAAAGATAGCAATCTCTACCTACCATCTCCAACACAGAAACTACGGCTAGTTTTTCGAAAGGGTGCCTTCTCCATTCTCTTTTTCTTTCACTACAACGTCACCTCCGTCTTATAATGTTCAGCCGGGCTGTCATATGGGCTAACTTCACTCCCCCTCCCCCTCACAGAAACGTCGAGAGCTTCACGACTCGTTCTGCCAAGCAACTCCTTTTCTTATTCTTTTTTTGCATTCCTCGTCTCTAGTATCGTCAGTTTGGTTCGCCCCTCTCTTTCTTTTCCTGAAAGCACCACGTCCCGCGAGGAGTCTAGTATACTTCTAGATGAATATCTCAGATACCATATATCCAACAAAAATAACTTTTTCCCAAGTATGAGTGCGTGTATGCGTTCTGAAAGTCTGTAGTATTTACATTAGCCTACCTCAATTCACTTCATTTATTAATTAACACGGATTTTGGTAATTCAAGTTCAGTTCAGCCTACATATCATATCAAAATAATTTTTACGCAGTGGTAGACCTCAAACTGGCGTTTAATTGATATGGAAGTGGACAAATGTTACCGTTCATGTGTACTGAAGAGACCAAAAATATCTTACAAGCAGTTGGGTTACCTATAACAACCTGTAACAATGCGGTGATGGCGTAGTGGTTAGAGCATCCGCCTCACATACAAAAGGTCCGTGGTTCAAATCCCGATGCCGCGCAGTTCCCAACCGGATAAAAAAAACGCGTGGTGATGAAACTGCTTAAGAGGCCTGGGGTGTGGCCTCAACGGTAACCACCGCCGGGAACGCACACTCTCACCAAAGAAGGATTGGCCACCCTGGTGGAGTATCTGGCCACTACCTCCCACATGCATACGTCAAAAACTCACGGCCCTCAGTCCCCAGCAGCTGCGAAGCAACTGACCACGGCGGCGGTCAGATCTGCAACGCAGCAGAGGGTGCTAAGAATCTATGGATCTGGACAGGCCGCCATTGGAACCTGAACTTGGCAACGTTTAACGCTAGAACCTTATCTAGTGAGGGAAGTCTAGCTTTACTATGGGATATATTAGGACTCAGTGGGGTTAGCAGCATAGATGGCGCCTATACGGTGCTACAGGATGGGCACGTCCTTTGCTATCGGGGCTTGGCAGACAGAAGAAAACTGGGAGTGGGGTTCCTTCTTCACAGAAACATAGCTGACAACATAGAGGAATACCATAGCATTAATGAAAGGGTGGTAGGTATCGTAATTAAACTGACTAAAACATACAAGATGAAGGTGGTACAGGCTTACGCGCGTACATCTAGCCATGATGACGCTTCAATTCAAAGCTTCTATGAAGGCGTGGAATCGGCAATGAGTAAGGTAAAAACACAGTACACCTTACTCAAAAGTCTCCATTTTCAGTCTCCCATTACACTGTAGTAATAATGGGAGACTGAAAAATGATGCATTTGCATCATTCGCATTTTTCATGCCAAAGTAGGGAAGAAGCAGGCTAGAGACTAGGCAGTAGGAGATTATGGCATCAGTACAAGAAATGCGAGAGGAAAGCTATTAGTTGAATTCGCAGAACGCAATAATTTACGGATTTTGAATACTTTCAACCGAAAACGAGGAAACTGCAAGTGGACATGGATGATCCCTAATGGCGAAAATAAGAACGAATAAGACTTTATAATGAGTGTACACCCAGGCATTGTGCAGGATGTGAAAGTGGTTGGCAAGGTAGGATGCAGTGACCATAGATTGGTGCGGTCTCGAATTCGCCTAGACATGAAGTAGGAACGACAGAAACTGATACGAGAGAAGGCAATCAATGAGCTAGCACTGAGTTGGAAGGTACAGGAATTCATAGTGTCACTTCAGAACATGTAATCGGCTCTTAGGGAGGAAACCAACCTTAGCGTAGATACAATAAATGATAATCTGATGAGTATCATTACGGAGTGTGCAGTGGAAGTTGGAGACAGGGTAGTTAGACAGGACATTGGCATGCTTTCCCATGAGACGCAGAATCTCTTAAGAAGCGTCAAAGCATGAAAGTCTCAAGTACAACAGTCAAAATAGAACTGGCAGAGCTTTCGAAGTTGATAAAAAGGCGTAAGGTATGCGATGTAAGAAGGTATAACATGGAGAGAATTGAACACGCTCTGAAAAACGGAGGAAGCGTCAAAGCAGTGAAGAGGAAACTTGGGATAGGCAAAAATTGGATGTATGCACTAAGGGACAAAGAAGGCAAAATAACAACAAATATGAGTAGGATAGTTAAAATACCCGAGGAGTTTTACAGAAATCTGTACTGTAGCCAGGACAACCACGACCTTAATACTATAAGAACTAGCACTAACCCAGATGACACCCCACCAGTAATGATAGAAGTAAGAAAAGCTTTGGAGAGCATGCAAAGCGGCAAAGCTGCTGGTGAGGATCAGGTAACATCAGATCTGCTGAAAGATGGAGGAAAGATTGTGTTAGAAAAACTATCCACCCTCTTTACGAGGTGTCTCCTGACGGGTAGAGTACCAGAGTCTTGGAAGAACGCTAATACCATATTAATACATAAGAAAGGAGATGACAAGGACTTGAAGAATTACAGGCCGATCAGCTTGCTTTCCGTAGTATACAAGCTATTTACAAAGGTAATTGCTAACAGAGTAAAGAAAACATTAAAATTCAATCAACCAAAGGAACAAGCAGGATTTCTAACAGGCCACTCAACAATCGACCACATTCATAATATCAATCAGGCAATAGAGAAATCAAAAGAATATAACCAACCACTATGCATAGCCTTCATAGATTACGAGAAGGCGTTTGATTCAGTAGAAATATCAGCCGTCATGCAGACACTGCGGAATCAGGGCGTCGATGAAGTATATATAAACATTCTGGAAGCAATCTACAGAAGATCAACTGCTACCATAGTGCTTCATAAAGAAAGCAACAGAATACCAATCAAGAAAGGAGTAAAGCAGGGGGACACAATCTCCCCACTGCTATTTACCGCGTGCTTACAGGAGGTTTTCAGAAGCCTAGAATAGGAACAGTTAGGTAAAAGAGTTAATGGAGGGTACCTTAGTAATCTGCGCTTCGCTGATGACATTGCATTGCTGAGTTACTCAGAAGACGAATTGGAACTCAGGATTACGGGGTTAGACAAGGAGAGCAGAAAAGTGGGTCTTAAGATTAATCTGCAGAAAACGAAAGTAATGTACAACAACCTCGAAAAAGAGCAGCACTTCAAGATAGGTAAAAGTGCACTTCAAGTTGTAAAAGACTATGTCTACTTAGGGCAGGTAATAACCGCGGAGCCGAACCACGAGATGGAAGTAACTAGAAGGATAAGAATGGGGTGGAGCACATTTGGCAAGCACTCTCAAATTATGACAGGGAGATCGCCACTATCCCTCAAGATTAAAGTATGTAACAGCTGTATCTTGCCGGTACTTAGCTATGGAGCAGCAACCTGGAGACTTACAAAGAGGGTTTAACTTAAATTGAGGACGACGCAGCGAGCAATGGAAAAAAATGTTAGGTGTAACCATAAGAGGCAAGAAGAGAGCAGAGTGGATTAGGGAACAAACGGGGGTTCAGGATATCATAGATGAAATCAAGTAAAAGAAATGCACATGGGCCTGGCATTTAGCGCGTAGACAGGATAACCGCTGGTCATTAAGGGTAACTAACTGGAATCCCTGAGAAGGCAAGCGGGTTAGGGGAAGACAGAAGGTTAGGTGGGCAGATGAGATTAGGAAGTTTGAGGGTATAAGTTGGCAGCAGCAAGCACAGGACTGGGTTAACTGGCGGAACATGGGAGAGGCCTATGTCCTGCAGTGGACGTAGTCAGGCTGCTGCTGATGACGATAATAATTATTAACGTTTGATAAAATATTTTGTATTGTTGCATATTTAATCAGCGCTTTAAATATTGCAGCGACTTGATTTAATTTACCGAAGTTATTATGGCGTTAATGCTGCGCGAAAAAGGGTGAATACAAGAAAATGAACAACCACAAGCTCTTGTGGTGTTCACTTTATTTCGTCTTTATGCGCTACATTTAGGCCATAATGAAGCAGTACCAACTCGCTCACCTCTCTGTTTTGCTTTACCGATGTTGTGTTAAGAAAAAGAAAGCACGTAGTCCATACAACTCATAAACAGAATTCCGCTTATTAACTCATTAACGGAATTCCGCTTATGTTTCACTGACGTCTCTTGAGATTAGCCAAATGTTTGGTTTATCAATCCAACATTATCCAATCTTGGCACTACCTGACAAAAATAACACAGGTAATTCAAGCAGAGCTCAATTACTATTTTTTTTCACCGCACGAGGAACCGCCCGGTCCCTCAACAGTCACGTGATCACAATGTGTCGTTCGCTACCAGGAACTATCACACGACTGCCGTTCACCCAACTCTCTTCTGTGGTTGATAACCTTCTTTCTTATGTGGTTATAAAAAGGGAAAAGAAGAGAAAAGTGAGCCCCGTAATTGTCTGCATCTGGTGCGATACCTCAACAGTAGCTCACAAGAGATGGGGGTAAGGAGGTATAAAAGAATAAGATTAAAAGGATAGGATAAAAGGGTATATATATAGAGGGATGTGCAGGGACAGGGAGCGACGGGAGTAAACAGAAGATAGGAAAGATGAACACGGTCGCAGGAATCCGAGGACGGGGCACCACTGGTGAGAGCTCTTGTCGGCAACAAACGATGGCGTACGGCTAATCCAGTCGGCCAGAGCTATGCTGGCGTCATCGTCGGGGACCGGCGTCAGAAAGTGGCGTAAGACCAACCCAGTCAGCCAGAGCTGCGCTGTCGTGGGAGATAGTGAGGGCACAACCAGTCGGCACGGAATCCAGCGAGCCAGTCTGTTTACGTCTATTCTCAAACAGCCAATAAATACCAGTGTTGTGATGACTCGGAGCTATTGGGAAGCATCCACCAAGGCAAAAGCGACGCGTGGGAGCATTTTCGGAAGAACCACGGGAGCATAATAAGGGGATTGGCTTCGTTTTTCTCCAGGACTCCCTCGCTGGATTCCGTGCCGACCAGTTGTGCCCTCACAATCTCCGACGTCTGCGTAGCTCTGGCCGACTGGGCTGGCCCTACGTCACCTCCTGACGTCGATATCCGACGACAGCGCAGCTCTGACCTACTGGTCTTGCCCTACGCTATCTCCTGACGCCGACAAGAACTCTCGCAAGTGGTGCCCGTCCTCGGACTCCTGTTACCGTGTTTCCATCTTTCCTGTCTCTCTTATCCCCTCGATATGTCCTCGCTCGCTGGCCTAGCACATCTCCCTTTCTCTGTACCTTTACTTCTATCCTTTAATCCCTCCTCACTCTCAACCCATGTGAGCTACTGTTGAGGTGTCGCACCATGACGCAGACAGTTACGGGGCTCAGTTTTCTCTTTTTTTCCCTCTTTTAGAATCACTTAGTAGTTTCCTCCAGTTCACTCGCTCGCTGGATTCCGTGGAGACCGGTTGCGCTCTCGCAATTTCCCACGACCGCGCAGCTCTGGCCGACTGGGTTGGTCCTACGCCACCTCCTGCCGCTGGTTCCTTACGACGACGACAGCGCAGCTCCGACTGACTAGATTAGCCCTATGCAATCTCCTGTCGTTGATAAGAGCTCTCGCCAGTGCTCTCGTCCTCAGACTCCTGCAACCGTGTCCTTCTGTCCTGTCTTCTCCCTACTTTCGTCGCTCGCTGCCCCTGCGCCTCGCTCTTCTTACGCTCTCTCTATCTCTTTACGTTTTAATGCTATCCTTTTTATCTCTTCTCTACACCCATCCCTCGTGAGCTACCGTTGAGGTGTGTCCCCCGCTCCCCCCCCCCCCCGAGAGACAGTTACGGTGCTCTTTTTCTCTTCTTTTCATTTAGAATCACCCCCTCCTCTCCGGTTTCCTTCGTCCGGCGATCACCAGAGGAGAACGGTGGAAAACGAATGCATTTGCTTCCGTAGAATCCCGTTTTAGTGAGGTCCCTGGAGCAGAGCGGGCTCATCCCTCCCCGATTCTTCCCAGCTCGGTATATTCAATTTCAGGCAAGGGGCTCACCATGTTTTTTGTGCCTTGGTCCTCTTACCGCTCACGCGTCGAAAGAACGTGTTCGGAAGTTTTGGAAACCACAACGAGTGTGACTACCACAAGACCGCTGTTCCATATGCGTGTCAATCTTTGTCTCAATTGAAAAAGATATTCAACACTTCGGTATGTCTTGGGTCTTGGGTCTGTTTGCAGGGTGAAACGTTGCTTGCACAGTGTTTATTTCATGTTTAATAAAAGGTATGGTTACTGTTTATATTATTGTCTTAACTTTTAATTTTACAATATAACATGTTTACCTATGTTTCTTCAGTTTGTGCATTTCTTGTTAACCACAAATCGCTCGTTGTGCCCTTCTAGTCATGTCATTGTAAAGGAATGAACAGATGAAGCAAATTCACACATACACGCACGCACACACACACACACACACACACGCGGAAAAACTAACCCATAGGTATACACTTTTTTTCTCTCTCTCTCTCTCTCTCTCTCTCTATATATATATATATATATATATATATATATATATATATATATATATATATTGTTACGGTGCATCATTGACAGGAGCAAGCGTGGCACTTAGCGAAGATGAAGAAGACGCCTGTGCGTTAGGCGCTTGCACGAGAGGCAACTCAGACATCTTATTCGGCTGCCGATTCTCGGTGGACGCTGTCCTGTAAGCCAAGACCTCGCCCCGTCACATTTGGTGGAGGTGCTGGGTAACCGCCTCGCAACGGAACTTTGCAGCGGCCGACGTTTGAAGGGTCATTCCACAACGATGACGGAGAGTACGGCGTCTGCATCTGCTCCTGGTGTTCCTGCGGCCGGAGATGATGCGGTAACTACATCTCCTTCAGCGACCACAACCTTCGTGCTGGAACCCCCGCAAGATCCTGGCACGTTCAGCGGTTCCGGTGATCCAGATGAAGTTGACGTTGAAGATTGGCTGGCAGAGTACGAACGTGTGAGCACTCGATACCGATGGGGCCCGACTCTTATGCTGGCAAACCTGTTATTCTATCTTAGGGGAACCGCCAAATCGTGGCATAAGAACCATGAAACAGAACTTGGGAGTTGGGCAGTGTGCAGGGAGAAAATGCTGGACCTGTTCGGAAAGGCGATTGGAAGAAAAATGGCCGCGAACAAAATGCTCGCGTCTCGGGCGCAGACCTCGACCGAGTCTTACGTCTCCTATATAGAAGATGTGTTGTCGTTGTGTCACAAAGCCAATGCCGATATGCCGGAGGCTGACAAGGTCAGGCATATTCTTAAGGGGATTGCGGATGACGCATTCAACCTCTTCATCTGCAAAAATTTTTCTACAGTGGACGCCATTATAAAAGAATGTCGGCGCTTTGAGCAAGTGAAGAGCCGGCGGATTAACAGCGTGTTTACCCGCCTTCCGAATACGGCTGCAACATCATCTTGCGAAGTCTGTGCAAGAACACAGCCACCACCTCTAGATTCATCGGATCAGGTGACCCAAATTGTACGGCGCGAAATTGAAGCCTTTGCCTCTGCTCCGGCTCACACCACTGCAAGTGACACCACCCCACTCACTGCTAACATGGTTCAAGTCATCGTCCGCCAAGAACTCGCCAGCATAGGTATTCCCTCGGTGTACGCTTTGCCCAGCCCGCAGCGAGCTTCATGGCGTCCACCCTCGTCCTATCGCGAGCAGCAGTTTACGGCCCGATCTCGCGACCCTGCTGCGTGGAGAACCATCGACAATCGACCGAATTTGTTTTCATTGCCACCGTATCGGTCATGTTGTCCGTTACTGCAATTACCGCTGGTCCTCGCCACCTCGGACTTCATCTCGACCTCACTACCGACAGGACAGCACCCGCTTCGCATCTGCCGCGCAGCCTTCTCCGCAGAACAACTACAGAAGGTTCAACAGCCGATCTCCATCAATGAATGGTCATAAGTCGCGTTCGCCTCCAGGACGTCGCCAGTCATCTCGCTCACCGCAGACTCGCAGGCCGTCATCCCCATTCAACCCCGCTCCTGCCTACCCGGAAAACTAAACGGTGCAGCGCCCGGAGGTGACACTGCATCTTCGACTCCCTCCACAAATCCTCTCTTGACGCTTTCGACGAGACAAAACTTGTTAGACGTTGCCGTTGACGGTGTGCCTATTTCTGCCCTTATAGATACTGGAGCGCACATTTCTGTAGTGAGCGCGAACCTTCGCCGAGGCCTACATAAAGTGCTCACGCCTGCCGCTTCCCACAAACTTCGTGCCGCTGAGGGGAGGACCCCTGATGTTCAAGGGATGTGCACGGCCCGTGTGTCCATTGCCGGTCATCCTATATTAGTTCTGTTTGCCGTCATTGAAATGTGTCCTCATGACCTAATACTTGGTTTGGACTTCCTTTCACGTCATTCTGCGCTCATTGATTGCGCCACTGGTGCTCTTCAGCTTGAACTGCCACAGTTTGCCGATTTTTCAGCAGACTATTTCCCCCTTTATGCTCTCGTCACCACGTTCGCTTGCCTCCGCAAGCTGCTACATATGTCACTTTGTCGTGCTCACGTCATGTGCCCGACGGTGACAACCTCGTCACTCCTATAGTCGACGTACTGATGGACCGAGACGTCGCCCTTGCTCACACTGTTGTCGCCGTCGCTAATAATACAGTGGTTATACTACTACTCAACGTGAGTCTCTTGACTCAAGTTATTCCGCAAGACATGTCTTTGGCCACCCTATCTCCACTTGACAGCTGCAACGTTACTGGTTTGGACACCGATACTACATCCCTCTGTCTTGGCCGCAATTACACTCTGCCTGCAGATGACATTAACAAGATGATTGCTCCCGACCTCACTGCAGTGCAAGCTGCCAGCCTCCGTAGTCTGCTAACATCATATAGAGACGTTTTCGACTTTGACCACCGCCCTCTCAGCCAAATAACTGCAGTGACTCACCGGATCAACACTGGTGACGCCAGTCCTATACGGCGGCGTCCATATCGCGTATCTCACAAGGAACGCCAAGTAATTCAAAATGAAGTAGATAAAATGATTACTAAAGACGTAAAAGAACCCTCATCCAGCCCCTGGCCTCCCCAGTCGTGCTCGTTGAGAAAAAAGATGGCAGCTGGCGCTTTTGCGTGGACGATCGCCATTTAAACAATGTGACCCACAAAGATGTCTACCCTTTGCCTCGGATTGATGACGCCCTCGATAGCCTCCATGGTGCCCAATACTTTTCGTCTATCGACCTTCGATTCGGCTATTGGCAAATTTCCGTCGACCCCATGGATCGTGAACAAACCGCTTTCGTTACGCCCGACAGCCTCTACCAGTTCAAAGTCATGCCGTTTGGACTGTGTAATGCGCCGGCAGCTTTCGAGCGCATGATAGACTCCCTTCTCCGAGGATATAAGTGGTCCATCTGCTTATGTTACTTAGACGATGTCGTCGTCTTTTCACCTACCTTTGACAGCCATATAACACGTCTGTCAGCCGTTCTGGATGTTTTTCGAAGAGCTGCTCTCCAGCTCAATTCTGCAAAACGCCATTTCGGACGTCGCCAAATCACCATACTCGGCCACCTTGTCAGTGCCGATGGTGTTCAACCAGATCCCGAAAAGGTGCGAGCAGTACAACAATTTACGGAACCACGCTCAAACAAGGACGTCCGATGTTTTGTAGGGGCTATGTTCCTATTTTCGTCGATTTGTCCGCAACTTCGCCGACATCGCTCGACCGCTTACGGATCTTTTAAAGAAGGACGTTCCCTTCGCATGGGGTATAGAGCAAGCGGACGCCTTTTCGGCTCTTATCGTTCTGCGGACTACGCCACCAATACTCGCTCATTTCGACCCAGCATCACCTACAAAGCTTCGGACCGATGCCAGTGGCCATGTAATTGGAGCGGTCCTTCGCCAACGACAACACGGGAAGGACCACGTGATTGCTTACGCCAGTCGTCTTCTTTCACCGGCCGACCGGAAGTTCTCCATCACTGAGCGTGAATGCCTAGCTTTAGTGTGGGCCGTGACGAAATTCAGGCCTTACCTGTATGGCCGAACTTTTTCCGTTGTTACGGACCATCACGCTCTTTGCTGGCTGTCATCGCTAAAGGACCCATCTGGACGTCTTGGTCGCTGGGCGCTCCGTCTGCAAGAATACTCATTCGTGGGCCACTACAAGTCGGGACGCCTCCACACAGACGCAGACTGTTTGTCACGTTATTCGGTTGAAACGCCCGACTTGACAAACCTTGGTTCAGACCCCTGCGTTCTCTCCATCCACGCTTTGGGTGATATCTCGACCGAACAACGACGTGACCCGTCGTTACTCTTCATTATCGAGCGTCTGACCTCTGCTCCAACAGACCCTTCCGTTCACCTGTTCGAACTGCACGACAACATTCTGTACCGTCGCAGCTTCAACGCTGATGGCCCGGAATTACTACTCGTGCTTCCCAATCACCTGCGTACCAGCGTTCTCGAACAACTACATGACGTACCTACAGCCGGTCACCTAGGCGTCTCTCGCACCTACGATCGTGTGCGACGTCGCTTTTTCTGGCCCGGACTGTATCATTCTGTGGTTCGCTACGTCACTGCTTGGGACCACTGCCAACGCCGCAAGTGCCCCTCTGTGCTACCGTCTGCCCTCCTACAGCCCATTGACATACCGACGGAACCATTCTTCCGTGTTGGCCTTGACCTGTTGGGCCCGTTTCGTACGTCCACCTCCGGAAATAAATGGGTTGCGGTTGCCACAGACTACGCCACACGCTTTGCCATGACTAAAGCACTGCCGACAAGCTGTCGCTGACTTTCTCTTGTATGAAGTCATTCTTCATCACGGCGCTCCGCGGCAGCTGCTTACTGATCAAGGAAGGTACTTTCTTTCACGTGTTGTGGATGACATTCTCCGCGCCTGCTCCACTGAGCACAAGCTTACCACCGCTTATCATCCACAGACAAATGGATTGACCGAGCGTCTGAACCGAACGCTGACGCAGATGCTGTCAATGTACGTTTCGCCAGATCACCGTGACTGGGACAAAGCACTCCCCTTTGTCACGTTCGCGTACAATTCTTCACGGCACTACCCCGGCGCACAAACTCAGCGACTAAGTTACTGCGACGCGCAGGGCTTGCTCCTCTATCAAGTAGATTGAAGCTTCATCACCCAAAGCTTATATACTTACTTTTGCACAATTATTTTAAAAGCAAGGCACCCAAGAACATCAATATAAGTCACTAACCAAACACGCAAAAATTAGGGGGGCCCTTAAGCTTGGCCTTTAAGAGTTGAATGCGACAGCGAAATCCTTTTGCGCCCTTCAACCGCTAAGTGCATTATTATTGATATGTTTTGTTACACACACACGCACGCAAACGCGCGCACGCGCAAGCACGGCGTATCTATATTAAAGCAGCGATTGTACAGTGTGGCCACTTTCCTTTGCTGGAACGGCGCTCTGCTCTAGTCGAGACACGTTTTGTATAATGTCTCACAGATGATACGCAGACACACACACGCAGACGCGCGAATGGTACATACAGGTTTTTGATCTAGAGCAAGAGTGGCATGGCCTCCAAGATACCCGCCGCGCGCTCGTCATTTCAGGAGCCATAAAGTGTCGCACAATGCCTCACACATTGCAGCACATGATCCAGCGTTTGCTGTTTGCTTGATCAACTCCCCTGGAAAGACATGGCATGTTTTCCGCTAGATGGACATATATTAGCCAATTCTCACAGCTGCTTGAAAATTCCTGTGTGTTTCTAGCGGTGATGGCTGCAGTATCCCAGCCTTTTTTGACGTAGTTTGATGGCTTCCCGAAGAGGCCTACAAATCGCCGAATGGGCTCGTTTTCGTCGTGACTCTTGTCGAACAAAATGCGTTAAGGTGACTTCAACTATAAGGCATTAATGTAGTGTTTTTTTTTTTGAAGCAGCTGCACGTAAGATCGTGGCTTTGGGGCAGGACTTGTGCTTGCTACGCCAACTGTGTGAGTTTGATCCTAAACCAGACTGAAACTTTTGTTTATTTTATTTGCTTCTTTCTCAATTTTTTCGCTCTCACAACGAACGGTGCCGACGGCAAAATTTCTGCAACACGAGCTCTCTAACGCTATCGCGGTAGAACCCACTCACTCTCGATGAATTCCTATACAACAATACTTATTTTTCATTTCTTTTTTCGCTATCTGTGTGGCGCGGAATGCTCTGGACGCTTCCACGGTTTTACAAATGACCATACGAAAATTCTCAGAACACGCCGAGCTATTCATTGTAATGCCGAGATAGATGCTTCACATCGTGGGTTTGATTCCTACATAAAATACTTCCTGCTCGTTTGATGCTGTAACCTATTTTCGTAACATAATATGTAACATACGATGCTGCAGCCTAGGTACATATATCTGCAACTGATGTATATTTCTCTGTTTAGGAGGTATGTTATTAGTTGTTCATTACGTTTAGACACCCACGTGCAACTTCCACTGACGTATACATGGGCTGCACGTACGTCACATCCGAGAACGAGAGGAGCGGGAACCGCCATGTTAATCAACATATGCAGCTGCCTCGTAGCGTATAGCCGGGAGCTTCGCAGCGGTGTAATGTGGTCTTCGGTAGCGCTACCGGCTTCACCATCGCTGTTTGTGCCGTTTTCAGATGCTGAATAATATCCGCCACAGTGGTCTTGTGGCTAATGCACTCGGCTGCTGACCCGCAGGTCGCGGAATCTAATCCCGGTTGCATTTTTGGTGGATGCGAAAATACTTGGACCTGTGTGCTCAGATAGGCGCACGTTAAAGAACCCCAAATGGTCTAAACCTCCGGAGCCCTTCACTACGGCGTCTCTCATAATCGTATAGTAATTTTAGATCGTTAAATCTCTATTCGTCACTGCAGGCATCCCTTCATCATAGGGAGGGGTATTTTCGAGTTATGTCCAAGTTTGCCTCGTTAACTTACGTGATCGCATCGCTTTTTTCGTAATGCCACCCAGATCCGCAGCGATGTAGAGCTGACCTTTTCTACTTGAGAATCCGCGTGTCATGTTGTTAAATGAGGTTAACAGCGCAAATATAACGGACGACGTGAATCGCAACTGAGCACCGAGCTGCTGGGCTACGGCCGTTATGAGCCGACTACTGCCGCAGCATCAGCGCGTTTTCAAAGCGACAGACGCAGAATGTCACAGCGGGCACGCCGCCTCCGGAATTGGGAACATCGCTCTAATTTACTGCCATGCATAGATGCAAAACCACAGCGTGTTCAGCCATCAGCAGTAGACCGCACGAAATCTTAGCTCACGATCGGAAAGTAAACCAAGCATTGTAACACGAGCACAACTGCGGTGATGTCTGAACATTGATGTAGGCAGGCGCGTGCAAGAGGGGCATTAGCACCTCACAAACACCAAAACTTCCCCCACCACGATGCAACACGGGCTTGCACCCCTCCCCCCCCCCCCATTATACACAATCCCGTCGAAGCCGATGTTTTACTTCAACCGGGAAAGAGCGTCGTAACTATCCTCGATTAGAGCGACGACAGGCCGTGATGGAAGCTGCTTTGCTGATATGCTCTTCACCCATCCACTGGTGAAGCATTTGTGGCCATCGGGCGACTTGTAGGCCTTCATCTATTCAAGCGGGACGTGACTTATCGAAAGCACCACTAGTTTACGATGTCGCCGTGTGTCCCGGAAGGCAGCAGATCGGTGTAGCATCCTTACCGACGCGCAGTTTGTATGGGTCGACATGCCATCGCACATTTCAATTTTCGCTCGGCTACACACACGAGTCGGTCTCACAAGATCTTCGAAGCGCATGCACGTTTCCTTTCGCCGCATCACATGAATGACGCCGACAAGCTCCCACCCGGCGGTAAGCTGCATGTGCAGCCTGACTAGCCTAACTCAATGTTGACAAATATGGCGGTCGCTCACTTTGCCAGCCGAAAATGACGTCACGTGCAACCCATGTATATGATTCCGTCCTCATCTACATTTGCACTGTAGCATCTCAGTGTCCTTTGCTTGTTATTTTTCTTTTTCTATGTACCCACCCCATAAAACCCTCACTTGGGTTGATAATAAACTGAAAAAATAACATCGATTCCTCGGGTACAGTCTGTTGCACAATTGGGGAAATATCGGACAGCATGACATCGCAGTGCAGCAAGCGCTGCAGTTTCGCGTTTGCAAATGTGCACCAACTTGAGGGGCGTATAGTGTTGAACAGCGTCGCTTGCTACGGCGGCACGCGACTGCAGCGATGGCTGCACTGCCATGCCATGCGCTTCGAGATTTCCCTCGAGGATAGTTCTAGCGCGAGAACAAATCGACGACACAGAGACAAGAAGGACACGAAAGACTTCTTTCTCTGTGTCGTCGTTTTGTTCTCGCGCTAGAACTATCGTCATGCCATACCAACTAGCCCAAGCTGCCACACTTCCCTCGAGAGTCACGGTGCGTGCAGCAAAGGATTAAGACATCGTGGTTCCAACTTGGCTCGTTGTTGTTTCGATGCTGCGACGCTCGTTCATCGGAAGAGGTGAAGCGTGCAGCATAAGTTTGCGAGGAATCGGTGTTGTTGATGACTTAGCTTGTATTAGCGCTGCACATAGGCAAAAAAAAGAAAAATACGACACAGACTTCAAGAAATAGCACCACCTTTCTTGAAGTATGTGTCATCTTTTTTGTTTATATGTGCCTGCTAATACGAGCTAAGTCCATGGATAACTAACTGGCCCCAGCCACAACACTTGGTAATGACATATGCTTTATTGCGTCTCATGAGGCAGCACTCTCCAAATTTTGGCTTTTTGGTGCATTGTGATAACTGAAAACAGCACTAACAAATGGGGACACAAAAAGAGGACACACGCCACAGGCGCTAACTTCCAGCAAAACGTTTCTTACCACAACACGCTCGCCTATATCACCAGAAGAATAACATCACATCACGTGTATGATGCGTAGAAAACATTAATTTATTAGAAAATGGAGTTCCTTATCACTGAGCATCAGGAAGGCCACAAAAGTGGCGAACTTCTTGGGAGCCGAAAAGACAACCCTATCACTAGAGCACTTAGCTAATTTCTTTAGGTTGTGCGATATCTTGTGATGATATGGTATGACGACTATGTGCTTTGGTTTCTCGGCATCACGATGCGCTGTACATCCTGGGTTTAGAAGTGTAATGAAGCAAGCCTTCTGCGACTGAAGCTTGAACGTGCAGAGGATAACCTGCTTTCGACAATCGGTCTGACTTCTTAATAAAACTTTTGGCGATTTCGTGCTCACAAGATTTGCCTAATGCTTGACGAAAACAATGACTGATGATGCCTCTTTTTACTAGTTTGCAATTAGCTGGTTGACAAGGAAGGCGCGCTTTTTAATGCGTAGTTGATATGCCCAACAAATTCAGCTAGGATGAAGGGTGAGAAGGACATAGGGGAATTTTATGGCATTGCTCGCAGGCAGTTCTGGTGTAAAAGTGAACACTCAGGAAATTGAGAAATTATTTTAGCAAAACAGGATAGTCATCGACATACCTGAACACTTCTTTGATGTTCAACTTATCAAGACGTCGGTTCATCGATCTGTATATTCTACTCAAATTTATGTCGCTTAAAATGGGTGCTATGCTAAGTAGAACATCAAGAAAGTTTTAAGGTATGCCGATGGCTATCTAGTTTTGCTAACTAACAACACAGCAGAGGATGAGGCAGGTTTGGTAAAAAAAAATTGCAATTTTGTGAGTGTTTTGAGCACTTGACTTTTACACACAAACTGCCTGAGAGCAATGCCATAAAATTTGTCGATGTCCTCTGCAGATTTCATCCTAACTACATTTCTTGAGCATACCAACCACGCATTAACGAAATGGCCCTTCCTTAGTAATCAGCTCATTCCAAACTAGTTAAAAAGGCATCATTAGTCATTGTTCTCGTCATGCGATAAGCAAATCTTGTGAGCACGAAATCGCCAAACATTTTGTTAATCAGTCAAACCAATTGTCAAAAGCAGGTTATCCTCTGCACGTTCGAACTTTGGTTACTTCGGCTGGCATGATATGCACCAAATTGACCCAAGAGAAATTTGATTAGGTGGGCGAGTGTTGCATAAGCAAGCAAGGATGGTGCATGCTGGGATTACGCTTAGGAAGGTTGAATGCCGACGTGAATAAGACAAAAGGTGAACGCCGAGGTACTTGAAGGATGATGTAGGTTTAAGGCTAGCATCGTTGAGCAAATGTGCGTAGGAAGTGTCTTGGAAAAGCATAATTTTAGACGTATTCAGATACATAAGCCACGAGGAACACCTTTGTATCACTCGTGGCTAAAGAAGCATGGACCTTTCGTCGCTTGTAGTCGACACGTACCCTGCCAGGCAAGCTCGGCACGGCGGCTGCGTGAATCTGTGGGCGTGGCTAAACGATGACGCTGCTGGGCAAAACCCAGGTGTTGCATAGCTTTGGCTTGTTTATGTATAAAGAAAGACGCGGAGTGGGCGCTTCATCTCGAGAGCTTCGTTCCATAGAGGAAGGTAGAAACTTGTGCTTCATTGGTTGTTCAAACAGAATATACAGCTACAGTGTCTAGAAATATACTGCTTAGTGTACTGAGTGCGCGCATTTCGTACGAGAGTGGGTGGCCACGCATGTGATGACTGCACTCAGATGCTACAAGCGGCGCTGCGTGTCGAGAGGGTACACAAAAGCGCAAAATTCCTCTCGTCCTGTTGCTGCCGGAGCCTCGCCACGAATAAAATCAGTGTGTGACAGCCGCCATCTGATTTGCTGTTAAATTCGATGGCGCCATATGTACACTGCAACACCCTGAGATGTTAAAAGCTGAGTGGCAATGCAATGAAAGGACGTATATTGTGCCGCTGTGTCAAAAAAGTTATCAGTCGAACAAGGGAAAGGTGTCTTGTTCCCCGCACTAACGGGTCCAGCACAGTTTCCTGAATGAAAAAGTAGGATCAAGAGGGCAGACAGAAAGCTGAATCCCAAGGCTGTCGTGTGAGAAAAGCATTCTTAGAGTGACTCCACCGAACAATCTTTTCGGAATAGGGTGAACGGTGTCGGGAATGAAATCGCCGTTGAGGCAAAATTTCCAATAGTAATATCTATCTAAAAAATAGAAAATACCCTTTCGAATTTCATTCACACAGTTTTTCTCCCATGTCAACGTCAGACTCCCTTTCCACCAACCTTTTTAGTCTATCTATCTATCTATCTATCTATCTATCTATCTATCTATCTATCTATCTATCTATCTATCTATCTATCTATCTATCTATCTATCTATCTATCTATCTATCTATCTATCTATCTATCTATCTATCTATCTATCTATCTATCTATCTATCTATCTATCTATCTATCTATCTATCTATCTATCTATCTATCTATCTATCTATCTATCTATCTATCTATCTATCTATCTATCTATCTATCTATCTATCTATCTATCTATCGAATCGCCTACGTCTAGGTGCCCTCACGATCACCCTCTTAACTTAGGGTCTTCGAAATACTTTGCAAAAACGGCCAAATGTTGTGAAACGCCAATGCTGGTTCCAGTGTTGACTATCCAATTTCTTGCATATATTTAGCGCCACTTCATAATGTTTCACTTAATAAAAAATTACAACATAGTCACCTTGCGTAGCATTAATTCCCAAGTTACGTGGGATTTGCGTCTTTTTTTTTGTGGGCAGCAGCGGATGGCGAAACGTATGCCACGAAATGATCTCCAATTGGTATTGCAAAACGCCAGTACTGTGAAAGCAATCGAGTAGTTCTTATTCAATAAAGCATTATGTAAAAGAAAAACACTCTAAAAATGCAAGAAAATAATAGTTGGCCTCGCGCGGCTCGGCCTCCTGCAGGCTTCGCAGCGCTTGCGGAGCGCAAGGATTGAACCCAAATGCACCCACTCGCACAGCAGCGCACCATGCGGGCGCTGCCGGCAGTCATCAGCTGCGGGACCATCTCCTAGCCCGCGCTCAGCACAATAGGCAGTATATTTCTAGATACTGCAATACAGCTGTAAAGCGCGTGGCTGTGGACGCTGTTGTTGCCCGTACCCATAGCTGCTACTTCGCGTTAGCTTCTGTTCATGCTTGAAATAAAGAAGAATGACCTGGCATACAGTGTGACTGCCACATTACAACATCGTTTTCTGTATATTTTTTGTTCTAAACGACAGGTTAGGCGTCCAACTGGGTGCTTACAAAACTGTGATTTCGTCTGTGCAACAACGAGAAAGGGCCTTAACAATTCTTTATTGCGGAAACGATGCGCCGGCTCTAAATACAGAAGGTGATCACTTTCGCAATGCTGCGTGACAGGACTGTAGGCTACCTATTGGTCCTGTCACGTGGCATCTGTTTTCATGATAAAGAACAGTTGAGGCCGCGTGCGTACCCTTTCTCTTTATCATGCTAACAAAGGAGGCCGTGCTCTTGAAACGAGCAGCCGTGCAGACAGCGGCGGCGTTCTGGTAACGCGAGTTCTGAGAGCTGTAGCATGCTCACGCAGGAACGTTGTTGGACGGCGACATGACTATGCGCGAGCCCCCACAGCTGTGGTGTGCTCGGCGACCAGACGAAGCCGAGAAGACGCTGGCGCGGTGCCTGGCCAAGTTCGAGGTCGAGTGCCTCAATGAGTTCCTCACGCACCACGACCGGCCCCTGGATGACGCGGAGATGATCAGGTGACGCAATCACTTCACTGTAACTCCCCTGCGGGAATGTCGTCTGCCCACTTGGCTCCTCCTTTCAGACTGCCGCGCTTGTTGACCCACTACGGTGATTGACTTCGGGCCAGATTTTCGACTAAAATGGCTTACTCGGATTTTAGTGCGTGCTAAATGTGGTCAAAATTTCCCGAGCCCTCTGCTAATATTAAACTTCTCAGCGGAAAAACTTCCAACTACTAAGAGATGAGGACTAACGCAGACTTTTAACTACTCTCTCTCTCTCTCTCTCTCTCTCTCTCTATATATATATATATATATATATATATATATATATATATTGTTAGGGCCAAGCACGGACACTCAGCGCGAGTGGCGTCCTTTTTGGGTAGACCAACTAAAAAGCACTCGACCCAGTTCAGTGTTCGGAGGCTTCTCTACAATTACCCCTGGGTCGAAGAGGGAGTCGCCTGGTGACCTAACAGCTTGTCACTATGAGTGGATTATAGCAAGCCTTGAGGCGCTCCACATTAACTATGTCACGCCCGCGACGGCGCATGTCCGAAAATTCTTCAATTGGTTCGATCAGATAGTTGACCGGAGATGTGCGCTCGATAACGCGGTAGGGACCTTCGTATATCGGGAGTAGTTTGGAAGAAAGGCCCGCTACAGAGGTCGGGATTGAGAGCCATACAAGAGAACCAGGAAGGAACGTGGGCTCAGAAGTTGCGGAGACATCACGAATACTCTTCTGCAGCTCTTGCTCACGCATCGTAAATGTCTTGACAAGCTCGCGGCACTCTTCAGCAAGCCTGGCTGTTTCAGAAATAGGTGCACACACAGATAGATCTGGCGTGTACGGGAGTATCGTGTCGATGGTGTGTGACGGGTGCCTTCCGTACAGCAAGAAGAAAAGTGAAAAAACCGGTCGTGCTCTGAGGGGCGGTGTTGTAGGCGTAGGTGACGAAGGGCAGTATATAATCCCAATTCGTGTGGCTGGCGGTGAGGTACATCGAAAGCATGTCGCCAAGAGTGCGGTTAAGTCGTTCGGTGAGACCAGTCGTCTGCGAGTGGTAAGCACTAGTTTTGCGGTGGACAGAATGGCACTCAGTGAGAATGGCTTCGACGATTTCTGACAAGAAGACATGGCCTCGATCGCTGAGAAGCTCCTGGGGTAGACCGCGGTGCAGTATGAATCGATGCAGTAGGAAGGACGTAACAACACGCGCAGATGCCGCAGGGAGAGCGGTGGTTTCGGCGTATCACGTTAAATGATCTACCGCGACGATGGCCCAGCGGTTACCAGCTGACGTCTGAGGAAGTGGTCCGTACAAATTGATACCTATTCGCCCAAATGGATGGTCAGGGCAAGGTAACGGTTGCAGACCGGCTGGCGACATGTGTGCTGACGGTTTGCGGCGTTGGCAAGCGAGGCAGGAGCGAACGAACTGCTGTACGTAGCGGTACATCTCGAGCCAGAAGTGGCGTTGTTGAATGCAATGGTAGGTTTTGAATACACCGAGTGCGCGCATTGCGGATCAGAATGTAAGGATTCACATATCTCCGACAGGAAACTGCGAGGTATCACGAGTAACCAGTGCCGGTCATCGGCGTCGTAATTGCGTCGGTGTAGGAGGCCGTCACGAATGGCGAAATGGTGAGCTCGACGACGCAAGCCACGCGTGGATGGCGTTGCGCACGTATCAGAGAGCAAGTCGATCAGTGGGGTGATCCAATTATACTTTCGCTGTTCGGTAGCGATGATGTCAACATCAATGGCAGAAACAGCAACCGAGGATACTAAGCAGAGCACGTCATCTTCAGGCAGAGGGGAGCGCGAGAGGGCGTCGGCGTCAGCATGCTGGCGTCCGTTGCTGTACAGCACGCGGATGTCGTAGTCTTGTAAGCGAAGAGCCCAACGGGCGAGACGGCCTGCGGGATCCTTCAATGATGACAGCCAGCATAGTGCATGATGGTCGGTGACGACATCGAATGCACGACCATACAAATAAGGTCGAAACTTTGTAAGGGCCGACACGATTGCCAGGCACTCTTTCTCCGTGACGGTGTAGTTTGTCTCGGCTCTCGTGAGCGTACGGCTTGCATATGCCACGACATATTCAGAGAATCCGGATTTGCGCTGCGCCAGGACTGCGCCGAAGCCTACACCGCTGGCGTCCGTGCGCACCTCCGTTGGGGTCATAAGGTCGTAGTGGCATAGAATGTGAAGAGACGTCAACAAATAGCGGAGCTTCGCGAAGGCGTCGTCGCAGTCAGACGACCACGAATTGCGGGGTTCGTTATTTTCAAGGAGCTTCGTCAGCGGTGATATGATCGTGGCAAAGTTTCGTAGGAAGCGTCAGAAGTATGAGCATAGGCTTACGAAACTACGCAGTTCTTTGACGGACGCAGGTTTAGGGAATTCGGCCACGGCCCGAAGCCTGACTGGGTCTGGAAGAATGCCATCCTTGGACACGACGTACCCTAGGATGGCGAGTTGCCGTGCTTGAAAGCGGCACTTCTTCAGATTTAGTTGCAAGCCGGCCTTGCTCACACGTGCAAAAACTTCTTTCAGACGTCAAAGACGCGTCGAGAAATCCGGAGCGAAGACGACAACGTCATCGAGGTAACACAAGCACGTGTACCATTTTAAGTTGCACAGAACAGTGTCCACCATGCGCTCAAAGGTCGCTGGTGCATTACACAGACCAACCGGCATGACATTGAATTCGTACAAGCCGCCAGGTGTGATGAACGCAGGTCTTCGGTTAAGCGTCATCAGCCATGGGTACTTGCCAGTACCCCGAGCGCAGATCGAGAGAAGAAAAAAATTCGGCTCCATGAAGGCTGTCAATTGCGTCATCGACCCACGACATGGGGTAAATGTCCTTGCGAGTGTTCTTTTCAGCCATCTGTAGTCCACACAAAACCGCACGGAACCATCTTTGTTCGCAACAAAAACAACAGGAGACGCCCATGGACTGTCCGAGGGCCGAATAACATCGCGTCGGAGCATATCGTCAACCTGCTCGCTAATTTCCCGACGTTCAGCAGGCGACACGCGGTGTGGACGTTGCCGTAATGGTGGATGGGCACCAGTGTCAATACGATGCGTAACAGTGGACGCGCGACCGAGAGAACTTCGCACGACATAAAAAGAAGAACGGTATTCTTGCAACACGTCCAGAAGCTGGGAACGCTGTATCGACGTAAGTTTGTCATCAATGTAGGGGCCAAATACATCAGGATATGATAGATCCGAAGTGAAAACAGCACTGATGGTACGCGAATTGGGACAACGCGAGTCATCGGGTACGTTCAGGACTTGTGCGTCGTCGACTGGTTCCAATTTGCCGAGACATTCCCCTCGAGCCAAGGTAACAGCGTACGGGAATGGGTTGGTCACAAAAATAGCGGCGTTGCCCTCGGTGATTGGCACGGTCGCGAAAAGTACTAGCAATCCTTTGCTTCTGCAAGCACGGTCAGATGGCGAAACGAGTGCAATTGTGTCGGGGAGACCGGTGCAGTAGACCGATACACCCATCGTCGAGCTTCGAGGCACTATGGCATCTTCTTTCACGAGAATCTTGCTCAGTGTCGAGGGACTGTCTTCTGACGTCAAATGCGAGAAGGGTGAGAGTTAAATTTCGGCGGCGGCACAATGAATGACGGCGTTGTTGCGGGAGAGAAAATCCCATCACAGGATGATGTCATGAGAGCATGCAGGAAAGTTGATGAATTGAGCGACATACAAAGGGCACGAGAGAGAACTGGCGTGCGATTTCCTCACGTATGAAAGACTTGAGGTCTGCCAGCAGCGCCACCTATTCAAATCTCACCTCCAAGCCAGCAAGGTCTGCATCTCGTGGTGTGGAGCGGCGGGTCATCGAACGCTGCCGGCGGAGCTCCTCGTAGCTCTGGCACAGCGTGATGACCTAAGCCACTGCGCCTTGGTTTTTGGCAAGCAGCATCGTGAGGGCATCGTCGTCAATGCCTTTCGTGACGTTCCGGATCTTGTCAGATTCGGACATGCTGTTGTTGAATTTCTCGCACAGGTCCAGGACATTTTTTATGTAACTGCTGAGTGACTCACCAGCCTGCTGAGCGCCTTCGCGTAAGCGTTGCTCGGGTCACAGCTTGCGAATGGCAGGGAGGCCAAAAACCGTTGGTGATAGCGGTCTTAAAATCGGACCAGGTTGCGAGATCGGACGAGTGGTTGTTGTAACACAAACTTGCAACGCCTGCAAGGTAGAACACCGAATTTGTCAACTTGCCATCCTAGTCCCATTTGTTGGGGACGCTCACGCACTCGTAAATGGCGAACCAGTCCTCCACGTCAGTGCCATTGGCGCCCGTGAAGATGGGTGGATCGCGGATCCTGGGGACACCGGAGAAGGGAGTGGCATGGGAGGAGGCGTTTGCTGAGAGGCGTCTTGGGACGTGTTAGATGGCAGGATACAGGATCGTAGTTCCAAGGGCATCAAAAGGGATCGTAGCACTCTCCACCGATTTGTTTGGGCGTTTATTAGCCGACACACAGCAAGCTTATACACAATGGCGGCAGTAACGGCCAAGCACGGACACTCAGCGCGAGCGGCGTTCTTTTTGGGTAGGCCCAAAATAAATCTAATTTTTGGTACGTTAAGTATGACGGCTTCGTGGCGCTAGCCACTGCCCGATCTAAAGGGTACAGCCATATCCATCTATCCATCCACTAAAAAAGCACTTGAGGGTTCGACCCAGTTTGGTGTCCGGAGGCTTCTCTACAATATATATATATATATATATATATATATATATATATATATATATATATATATATATATAACGTATATTTATAACGTAGATATATAACGTAGTTTACGATCTAGCTCTCCGAGCTCTGCCAGATCATGGAGTGCGGTGGTTATTATTGCTTGATGTTCTAGGATTGCATCTTTATCCAGTTCTTTGTAGAAAGATGTGTTGGTTAATTGACGGGTTCCCTTTTGGATAGAGTCGGATTTATTTAATAACACAATGCCTTCTCCTTTATCCGCTGATTTTATAACGATGTCTGTTCGGTCACTGAGTGCCCTAAGTGCTTCACTCTCCTTTTTTGAGAGGTTTGGGCTGCTGCCCTTCTGTGTGTGTTATATTCCCGAAGTATGTCTTTTTGAATGGCTTCGATGTAGGTATCCAGATGCCTTTCCCGCCGAGAGCTTGGTGTCCAATGTTGCCCTGAACTAAAAGGTACCTTGGTAGTGGTTTCTTTCTGGGGTTTGTCGAAAAAGTATTTCTCTAGGTGGAGATTCCGTGCGAAGTTATCGAGATCTTGTAATAAAGAGAAGTTATTGTAACAGCTAGTAGAGGGGCAAAATGCGAGTCCACGCGAGATTACTGTCCGTTCATGACTGCTGAGTTGAACGTTGGAGAGGTTGATTATCATTTCTATGTTGTGTTGTGAGGTAATAAGGCCTCTCGGCCGGTCGTTTATGGTTTTATGCGCGCTACCAAATTGTGGCACAAACACTGCTTGTGGGCCCTCTGAATTGTCTGTGTATAGCTCGTGAAAGTTCGGAAGTTTGTCCCTTGCTATTTTTTTCTCCTTAATTTCTAGAATTTCCGCTGTCCTCTTTTTCTCAAAACGTTCTAGTTCAGTAACGTCGATAGAGGATAGGGAAGCTTTAGATCTCGCTTGATATTCCGCCGCCCTCAGAGACGTGAGCACCCTTTCAGAGTGCCCCACAACGAGTTCAGTTAATTTAGGTGAAGCAGATTCTAGAATAAGATTACATTCTTGAGTTTCTGCTTTGTTAAAGTCATGCATCGACGGCCTAAATGATAGCTGAATGTCCCGAGGGGCGATACCGTAACGTAAATAAATTTTGAGGTTTCGCACATGAACTTGATGGCGCAGACGTTTATCAACAATTTTTCTTAGTTTAAGAAAACGGAGTGTCTGAGGTGTAGGGTGCGCGTCGTCTGTGGGGGAGATAGTCAATGGGTTAGAGCGATCAGATTGTCATAACCTAGTTGAGCCACACTATTTCCGGAGATTGTACATTTTGAGGAGGGAGCAGACGTTTGTTTCCTGGGTGCTGGAGCGGAGTCTGATGGCTCGCAGTGCTTTGTGGTCGGTGGCCGGCCTGCTGAAGTAGACGTGCTGTGCTCGGGCTGAGTTGACCATTGTCTGGTTGAGGGTGGTGGAGACCTTGATCTTGAATGTCTTGGTTCTTCTCGGGGCCGTTGAGATGGTTTTGTTCCCCCAGCCGTTGATGTGGCCGTCTCTGTGTCACAGGTCCCATTAATTAGCGAGGCGATCGCCGGGCTAATTCCAAGGACCGAAATATCGGCCGCCCCGAACTGCACCACGAAAGCGTGGACAATTCAGAAGTGGTGGAATGACCCTACGCATGCTGGCGTAAAATTCCTTCTCCTGCTTTGTCACTAAGAGCAAAAACTTGGCCGACAGACACGGCGGAACACCCTACGCACTCTGGCGCTAACTTCCTTCTTCTCCTGATCACCCATCTCTGCTGCTTGGTTAAATACCCTTCGCGCTAGATTCCGGAAAATTCTCATCGTTTCCATCGGGGTGATGCGCTGCCGAGGCTGGGGAAAGAGCGAGATATTTTGAGAGCCGTCCGCGACACATGACGCAACTCTGCATCATCACGCCCCTTTCCATCGAGAGTCTTCCAGGGCTTGCTCGGCCGCTGATGTGAGGAGGTTAGTCGGCGAACCTACGCTTTCGAGGAGAGAGAGACGACGCGCCCGGGGAGTTTTTGGATGCTTGTTTTCTTCCTTATCGTTGACATCGGTAGGTAGGTAGGTAGTAAACTTTATTCAGTTGACAGGAGAGAGTTGGGGACGGCTTTAAGGGCCGGCCCCTTACAAAATCTAGGAGGAGTCCCTAGTCCGGGACCCCTGTGGCTTCTGCTGCAGCACGCGCTCGGGCCACTAGGGCACGCTGGTCCTCTAGGGTCGAGCAACCGAGCAGGGCAGCCTCCCAGCTCTCTCGGGTAGGGAGGGAAGGGGAAGGAAGTGGCGGGACCGCCGGATTTGAGGGGCATGCCCACACCATATGGAAAAGATCCGCGAACGGATGGTCACAGTGCGGGCATTCCCCAGAGAATGCCGGATTGAAATGTTTGAGTATCGCCGGGCACAATACTGTATTGGTATAGAGACGGAGGAGCCAGCGCTCGTCCTTCTTGGGCAGGACCGATGCTGGGGGTGGGAAGCGGAGCCTGTTCGATTTGTACATAGCGGTGATTTCTCTGAAAGAGGTAGCCGGAGTGGGTTCTGGAACATCAGGCGATAGAGGGCGAGGCGGGTCCCGGTAAATAAGCGCGCGGGCCGAGGCATCTGCAGCCTCGTTTCCAACTAGCCCCGTATGAGCAGGAGTCCAGATGACGGTGCGTGGATTTGGGCGATCTAGATAATAGCATCGCTTAAGGATTTCGGCGGCGCGATCATTGATGCAACCCCGTGTGAGATTTTGGCACGCCCTCCGCGAATCGGTAATAATTATCCGAGATGCGGGGTCCACTGCGGCGAGGGCTATGGCGACCTCCTCCGCGTGTGTGATGTCCGGTGCTCGAAAGGTGAGCCCTTGAATAGGTACGTTTTGGTGAACCACAGCGGCCGTGTACCACCCGCCGTGGTGGGGGCCGGATGCGTCCGTGTAGAAGACTCCCGGGCGTGAGCCGTACCGTTGCTGTAGGGCTGTAGCCCGCGCTGTACGCCGCCCATCGTGAGTCCCATTTGTCATGTTTTGGGGCAGAGGTGGAATGATCAGTGCACCACGCCAATCCTCGGGGATCGCGGTACGCTCTTCCACCTTGTGGGTGTTGGAAATGTGGAGGCGGTGTAGGAGGTTGTTCCCATCCTGAGACCTACTAAGGCGCAGGTACTGGTTTTTGAGATGAGCCTCTTTAAGTTCCCCGTACGTGTTTGTCATGCCCAGGTCTGCGAGACGTTGGTTCGACGTTGAGATGGGGAGGTCTAGGGCACGTTTGTAAATTTTGCGAAGTATACAGTCTAGTGTATTCTCGTCGCATTTACGCAGACGCAGGTAAGGTGTCAAATAAAGGATCCGGCTGGTCACGAAAGCGTTGGCGAGGCGCAGAGCAGCACGGCTCTTGAGGCCTCCTCGCTTGTTCTAAACCCGGCGGATCATGCGGCCCACCTGATCCCCCACAGTGCGTAGTTTGCGCAGAGTGGTGTCAATTTTGCGGTGTTTGTGTATGAAGAGTCCCAGGACTCTGATTTCGTCGCGTTCCGGAATGGCCCTGTTACACAAGGTGAGTTCAATTTGTGTCGTGTCGTTCGGTTTGGGGCGAAGATGCACGTATTCCGATTTGGTGGGTGAGCATTCGAGACCGCAGCCGCGGGCGTAGCTGTCAACTATCGACGCGGCATGTTGCAGGCATGTCTCGATGCTACCAAGGGAACCCTGAGTTGCCCATAGCGTGATGTCATCGGCGTACAGAGCGTGCTGCACGCCTGGGACATCGTTTAGCAATGAGGGAAGGTAAGCCATGGCAAGATTGAACAGAAGAGGAGAGAGGACTGCTCCCTGTGGTGTTCCGCGCGTACCGAGGGGGTACGGTCCATGCTCCTTGTCTTGAATACGCAGGTATGTCTGCCGTTCTATGAGGAATTGGCGGACGTACCTAAAAGCATTATGCCCACAGTTTGTTTGTGATAGGTTGGTAAGGATGATGTCATGGGTAACGTTATCGAAAGCTCCGTTGAGATCTAAGGCGAGGACTACCTTGTCGTCACTGGGATGTTCGACCGGTTCGACAATGTCACGATGGAGTTGCAGGAGGATGTCCTGAGCAGAGCGATGTGGGCGGAAGCCGTACATAGTGTCTGCAAAAGTGTGTCGGGCCTCTAAGTATTCAGAGAGCCTGTCCCGGACCATGGCTTCCATAAGTTTCCCTACGCATGAGGTTAGGGAAATTGGTCTAAGATTGTCGATGTTTACAGATTTGCCTGATTTAGGGATGAAAGTTGCTAAGGCCGTTTTCCAATCGAGCGGTAGGGGTTCACGCCCCTCCCAGATTTGATTGAAGTAGTCGAGGAGGTGAATGTACGCCGAGTCAGGGAGGTTGGCTAGGAGCCGAACCGTCACTCGATCCCGACCTGGCGCTGTGCCTCGTTTCATTTTGGACAGGGCCGCCTTCAGATGGTGGAGCTGAAAGCAATGATCCAACTCGGCGTTTTCCGTGCCTGCATATGAATACGCCGGTCCAATGGGGTCCTGTTGGCTACAGATATTTGTCTCTGAGAGCCTGTGACAATTTTTCCTCGTCACCTGCATAGGCGTGAAGCGCGCGCTGAAGGTGTTTCTGTGTTTCTGTGCGTGTTTGGCTAGGGTCGATGAGAGCCCTAAAGAGACGCCAGGTGTTGCGGCTTGACATCTGTGTGGCGGCAGTGTTGCAGCGCTCTACCCAGTTTGAGTCGGCGAGCTGGGCCGCGTACTCGTCGGCCTTTAGGGTGAGAGCCGCTATGCGGATTTTGAGCTGTCGGTTGTGTTTCTGTCGGCGCCATCGGCGCACTAGGCTGTGCCGAGCCTCCCAGAGATGCAGGAGGTGGTTGTCCACCGCCGGCGTGGCCTCTGGAAGTTGAACCGTCTGCTCGATTTTGTGGAGTGAGTTTACGAGATGTTGGGACCAAGTGTAGTATCCTTGGTGAGCTATGGGGGTCGGATTGAAGTATACCAAGCGGAATTTGGTCCAGTCTGGAAGTTTCGCTTGGTGGCGGGGACGAGTAAGGGGGTGTGTCCGGATTGTGGTAATGACAATGCAGTGGTCACTACCGAGGGTTTCCTCGGTATTGAGCCAATCTGCGTGTTTGATGTTTTTGGTGAGTGTGAGATCGGGACATGTGTCTCGGGTAACAGAGTTTCCAATGCGGGTTGGGTGTGTGGGGTCCGTCAGGATGGTTAGGCCCATGGTGGAAATGAGTTCCGACAATTTCCGACAACGTCGTTCCTCCCGACGATAACCCCAGAGAGGGCTGGGGGCATTGAAATCGCCTACTATGTCTAGTGGTTCTTTGCCTGCCACCGTGTGAGCTTTGCTAAAGATGTCGGCATATGTTATGTTGGGCAGTTTGGGTGAACTGTAGATGTTAAGAATGTGTATGGATGGGTCCTGCTTCCTAAGAGGGAGGAGAGTCACCATAGCATACGAGTAAGCTGGGTTGCATTCGAGATCCACCAAACTGGCGGTGTAATCTCGATGCACGCAAAGTGCCGTTTGCGCGTCCCTTTGATACACGGTATAATTTGTAAGGGCGGCGTGTTCACCCGGTTCCTGTAGGGCCACTATCGCGGGTAATTGGGGATAGGTTTCTAAGTGGAGCCGGAGAGCAGCCCGCTTAGTGCGAGCCCGAAATCCCCGGCAGTTCCATTGGAGGAGTGTGAAAGGGTCCGAATTAACGCGGGCGCGGCGCGATCTAGAGGCGTTGCCCGCCATCATGGGTATTAGAATTTTGGGTAGCCTCCAGAAGAGCAGAGAGATCCAGAGGTGCTCCACCGCTCGGTCCGGGGCTTGCTGCTGATGTTGCAGTCAATATGGTAGGCTGCCTGTCAGCCTCAGCCCTTTGGGGAAGTGGCCGGGGCGTGTGAGGATTATTGACCCGCTTAAGTTTTGGGGTGGGACGACAGGTGCTGGAAGCGAGTTGGGGCAGCTGGGCCACTATCATGTCCGGGATTCTGGCGAATACGGTTTGGAGGGCGGCAGCCAAGCGATCCTCGATAGTAGTTACTATGGAGGCCACCTGGCCCTCCAGGCTATTTAGACGCGCCTCAATTGGAGCGAGGAGTGCCGTGGTGTCCCTTTGTTCCGAGGGGGCACTATCCATCGCTTCCGGCGCCTGCCCGGAAGGTGTCGAGTTAGATGGAGGCGGGCGGTTTGCGAGTGCCTCCATTGGACGGGTCAACGAGGCCACTTGGGCCCGGAGCTGTTTAATTTCGAGTTGTTCCCGTGTGGGGACGGAAGAGGTTTGAGGTTTGGGTGGGTTCGAGGGGGTTCCGGATGGGGAGGCTGCCCCGCCCGAGCCGCTCACCTCGGATTCTTGTCGGGCGCGAGCGGCCCATGTGGCATCCCCTTGGGCAGCAGGCTGGATTCCGGGTGACGGCGGGTGCGGTGTAGAGGAGGCAGGTGGGCCCTGGCTCGAGGTGGACCTCGCGGCGGGAGGTCTGGCCGGGGTGGGGCCTCGCTTGGAGGGCCCGGGAGCCCCCGCGCCAGGATGCGGGGGTGGAGGAGAAGGTTTGGTGGCAGGAGGCTGGGCCCCCTGCGGTGAAGTCCCGGTGGTCGGCCTGCTTGGCTTCCGTGTTCGCCGGCATTTGCGTTTCTTGGAGCCGGTTTGGTTCGTCGGTAGAAGAGTGGATGGTTTTGGTGGTGGTGCCCTGTAACGTTCCTTACAGCACCGGTCCCCTGTGACGTGCGGTCCGGCGCATAGAGCACACTTCGGCGTGCATTCGTGAGGTGCGCGAGCACCATCTATGAGTGGCACTGTGTTGCCACAGGTACCACAGAGGTCCACTTTAGGGCCAGGGCAAGCGTCGGGTCGATGCCCAACTGAGCCGCACTGGTTGCAGGCTGGTACAGTTTTTCTGTATGGCTGCACCGGGATCAGCAGGGCGTCATAGGTGACGTACCTGGGCTTCACCTTTCCTGCAAAAGTGAGCCGCACCTTGTTGGAGATGCCCAAACGCCGGATGTGCAGTATTTCGCCTTCCGGCCAGTAGAAGCGTTGGCGAAGTTCGGCTTCAGAGTCAGAGCTGCGCACTGTCACCACTCCGTAGCAGGAGTCCTGGGTGTCCGCGCGGAGATACCCGAACAGGGGCACCGGTCCGACGGATGAAGGAACTGTCAGTTCACCAATTAGTTTGTCCGCAATAAGCGGATGTGGGGTGTAGGCCAGAATGAGGTTTTGATTCTGCACCATCACGACTGTGACCAGCCGGTTCGCGTTCGCTCCGAGGTGGGCGATGAGCGCGCTGCCGGCGCCGTTCTCGGGGAAAACGGCGGTGAGGGATAGTTGTGTCCGTGCTTTCAGAACAACAACAAAGTCACTTTCCTTCGGCTTCGGCAGAAGCCGAGGCTGCCACGAGGGCCGCCTCCTCCCCTGTTGCGGGCGCGCGGAGCGCGGCGCAGGCGGCGGAAGTGTGGAGGAGGAGCGGGCTGCCTCGTCGACAGCCGTGGTCGGGGAGGCCGCGATGGCGGACGCCGCCACTGCCGCGTCGCTCGCTCGATCGCGTCTTGCCACCGCGGCAGCAAGCGCGGTGCTCTTAAATGTTTGGGGCAGCTCCGGCCTACTGTCCGCGGTAGATATGGTAGTCCACATCATGCTGTGGGGGTCGTATCCGGTGTAGGTGTCCGCCACGGTGACGGTCGTGGTGTGGGACCGATCGCCTCGCCCATTTTGCCGGGGGGCGCCATAGCCAGTAGGCCGAGCGGGGCCGCCTCCAGCGTCCAGATGTAAGTCGCCCGTGAAAGTTGTGAGGTGGGTCCACTTGCCGAAATGGGGTGTCCAGATGAACCGGATCACATTCCGGTGACGGTGGAGAGGTTTTCCTGAGGGTCCGAAGAGGTGGTCAGGGGTTCCGATCGAAAAACGATGGAGCCGAAACGCTGCACGTCCTAATCGGTTGCGCGCTCGCAGCGCCCCCCCTTGACATCGAGGCGTCTTTCCGGCACTTGGTCGCGAGAATTTGGCGGCACGCCCTTTTTTGAGCGCTCGTTTGTGACACTCCGTCGTCCGAGTTATTGGTGCTGACGCGGTGACTTTCAGCGACGAGGTTGCCGTGGTCTCGGTGCGTACAGGATGGGGTTTTGTTGCCTGTTTTTTCTTCGAATGAGTAGGTGTTATGATGGCCTGTGTGGTTTCTTGTGCGACTGCTTGGCTGCCTTTTGCCCGAGTACTCGACTTGAGCGCCTCTGCACAGGGTAGCTTTGTTGGCACCGGCTGGCTTTTTTTAGCGGTGGGCACGTGGTCCCTCCAGGCTCCCATGTGGTCCCTCTGAATATGCAGGATCACATTGTAGATGTTCCACGCAAGGAAGGATACACCAACGAGTTTCGGGTGTACGCTGTCAACAGCGAGCACCATTTGTGCCGGGAAGTGGTGGATGGCTTGGTCGATGAAAAACACGTTCTGGCGGCTTTTGCACGAGTTGACCAGCCGGCTATTGAAACGATGTGCCTGCCTGTTGAAGTGGTTAACTTGCCTCCAATTAGAATGCCGGAGACGCGTATTGAAGCCTCGAGAAAGCACCAGTGTGGAACTAACGTTTACAAAAAGCCTACAGAGAGGCAGCAATACCTTCATATCGATAGCTGTCACCCTCGTCACTGCAATACGTCTATCCCGTACTCCCAGGCTCACCGATTCAAACGAATTTGCTCCCGTTCCGAAGACTTTGAAGGCAATGCAGAGAACTTGCGCAAAGTACTTTCAAAACAATATTATCCTCCTTCCATAGTCAACGACGCCATACACAAAGCGGCAAACCTAGATCGCCAGCAGCTACTTGACCAGCAGAAAGAATTGAAACAAGAGGGATGGAAAAACTTGGTTCTAACATTTTGTATTAACCTCCTAACGTAAGTAAAGTTCTAGAGAAACACTTTAACATCGTACAACAGAGTAAACGGCTATCAAACGTTTTCCCTTCCCCTCCACGATTGGTATATAGACGCCCCAAAAACATTAAAGATTACCTCGTGCGGTCTAAAACCTATAAGACGTCTATAACTGGATGTCAGCCATGTGGCAAAGCCCGCTGCAAGGTGTGCAAACACATACAGGTAACCGACGTTGCTGAAAGCACACAATCCGATTTCAAGTATTTCATTAATTCAAACCTTAACTGTGACAGCTCCAATGTAATATACCTTTTCGAGTGCGGAAGATGCGGTATTCAATACATAGGACAGACTGACACAGCCTTTCGCATCCGCTTCAATAACTACCATTCACATGTTCATTCACTTCTGGATCTGCCTCTATCTCGGCATACTAACTGCGGAAACCACCCATTTTATTCTATAAAGGTCACACTCTTACAAAGCGGTTTCTCTAGCACAAGGAAACGTCAACAGCGCGAATCATATATGATTTATAAATTTAATACATTAAAAGCTGGTTTGAATAACATCAATTCGCGCTCTGGAAGATTCAGGATAATATTTATCCTACCCAGACGTATTAGTTTTCTTTTTTTCTACTCCTTTTTCTTTTTTCTTCTTCTTCTCTCTTTTTTCTTTTCTTTAATTATCATTTTTCTTTTCTTCTGATTTCGCCCGTAGCACGTGTTCAAGCGTGCGGCATGGGCACGCGCATTTCGAGTAAGGTGGACCACTGTCGAAGAACCCTAACCCCCCCCCCCCCCCTCAAAGGAATCACTCACCAGACAACCAAGTAAAATGACACCTTCAACCCCCGAGGTAAAAATTTGAAAAACAACCTCCAGTATATATTTAATATGCTTGAGCCACAGACCGGACATCGTAGCTGCCTGGCATGTGCCTATCCTGCGCGTGTGGAGCTTTGACTAGCGTAGCCCTTGTTTGTTGTTCTCTCTCTTTCTCTTTTTTTAAGTTATCACATCGTTCTGACGTAGCCCTCCTCACCAGGCTTCAAGAGCAACTATGGAGGGGGAGAACAGGTGGAACGCGACAGCGACAATGATCGCAAGGAATGTACTTTGGTATTATTTACTAGCTACGAAGAAAGCTCCTAAGAGGTGAATCTGAGGAGTCAAACTTTTTATCACTGGAATTTACTTAATTTAGCCACCTGGACCAAAAAACTTGCCGTGAATGTATGTTGTTTGACCACGTGTTTTTTTTACAAAATGCACCTGCCATTGGTAGTACCCACACGTGGTCGTTTGACTACTTATCAGTGTATAATGAGTGGTATGACCACTGGCTCAAGTGCATTTTTTTATGCACGTGCTATGCGTACGTGGCCATTTGGCTGCTTATCACTGCATGTATATTTTCCTTTTTCTTTTTCTCTCTCTTTCTCTCTCTATGTCTCTCTCTCGGCTGGCGATGGCATAAAAGCGCGTCGAAACCTACTAAATTTTGTCTGATAAAGATCGGTCTCCGATCGAAATGTCACCAATAAACAGTTTTTAGAAGCATATACTTATTTTTCTTATACATATATATATGTATATATATATATAAAAAATGAAGTGCTAACATAGGACGCGGAAGTAAAAGTTCAAAAAAATCAAGCACGTAGGAAAAATTGTTTTGTAAAGGACTGACGTTTCGGCCGCGGGACTGGCCTTCGTCGGAGTGATGTGAACATGCGACGGTAACGCAATATAAAAAGGCCAGTAACGCATCTTAGCGCTGTTAATGGCTGACAAGCGGTTGTTAAAAGCACGTGGGAAACAGTGCGCGTGATAAGACAAGAAAAAAATGAGATTACAAGCGTGCGAAGACGAAACGAATAAAAAATCATTAACAATGAGCAAAAAATTATGCAGCCACATAACGCGTGTATCACTGGCACAAACATCAATACACGTCATAGGTACAACTGCGAGCAAGTTATCGATAAACATAAACGCGGGTATAACATCTTGTCATGATCCGACAACAAAGCTAAAACAGGGAACTAATCCATCTGCGTGAAAGCATAGCGGCAATAATAGCGGTGGTAGTCAAGGGTGTTTAGAAAGCTAAATGGGTGAAAATGAAAGTTTGCCAGCGATTTCATTTATACCACAAGATACGGCTTTAAACTTATAGATTAAATACGATTCTCGAAGCTCTCTTTCGTGGTGGGAACGGAAACCCGATTGAAGGATTGTAGCTGTAATACTATCAAATGAGTGGCCCGGAATGTGCACGTGTTTTGATAGCGGAAGGTTAGGAATGGTGGCAGCATGACATGTACTTGTGGTTGTTAAAGCGATATCTGAAGGGCGTTTCGGTTTGTCCAATGTACTGTAATTTGAAGACGGAACATTCGAGCAAATAGATGCAATTGTAAGTGTCACACGTAAAATTTCCTTTAATTTTATAGAAGAAATCAGAAGCAGTGCTTTTAGCAATGTGTGACGTTGTCATATGCGCGCAAACCTTGCATCGTGGTTTTTTGTAACGTCGACAACCAACATTATCGGGAACCCTTGTTTTAGATGAAGTTAGGATGTCATGCAGATTGCGAGACCGTCTGAAGACTACCCGAGGTGGCAATGGAAAGATTACTTTAAGATGAGCACTCTGCGCTAGTATGTTGAAATGTTTTTTGAGAATTGAAGAAACGTTTGGCACCGATGCTGAGTGTGTTAGAACTACATTACTTTGTGCCTGAACAGATGGTTGCTTTTTAGCGCTGAACAAATAATAATAAACGCTAATAACGGCGGTCCCGACAAACTCGTTTTCTGAGCTGGATAATAGCACGCCGCCGTCCACCAACGTAGTGAACCTTTCGCATGTAAGTCTAAATAGGGACGAACTCCGCATCTTGTCACGGGGCCTTACCTTTTGTCCTGCAACTGGTGGATATGACGATTTTCAATTGGCTAAGGATTTAGGGAATTTTTCACGTAACATGCGCCTACGAGAATATTTCTATGACCATCCGTCCACTAGCGACAGGCAGCCAGTTGGGTTTAACAACAACCGTTGGACCCCTCCGGCCCAACGTGACAAATATCTAGATATGTATATTGAAGCCGCCCAACGCGACGTGCTTAAAGCCTACGAAAAGCAAAAGCCGTTTAAATCAAACATTTCATTTGAGGAAAGGAAAACTATTTCATCACTGGCTAAACGCAGTGATATCGTGATAAAGCCAGCCGACAAAGGTGGTGCCGTTGTTATAATGAATAAAACGGATTATATAAGCGAAGCCCATGGACAGCTTAACAATCCGGTTTTTTATAAGCAACTAGAATATGATCCCACTGAAGAGATTAAAGCAGTTGTCCAAGATACCGTCAACGATCTCGTAAAAGCTAATCAATTAGGCGACAAGGCAGTACGCTCCCTCGTCCCGCTCAGTCCCGTCCCTGGCAGGTTCTTTTTGCTGCCCAAAATACATAAAGAAAACTGTCCTGGACGCCCCATTGTTTCGGGTATTGGCACTGTTACGGAGCAAATTTCCCGCTACGTTGACGTAATAATCAGTAGCCTTCCATGTAAATTCTCGTCCTATCTCAAAGACGCAAATCATTTTTTGTTGGACATTGATGAAATCGTGATACCAGATAATTCCGTGCTCGTGACATTAGATGTGGTTTCACTGTATTTCACGTATACCCCATAGCGATGGCATGCAGGCAGCAATTCAAGCGCACGAAGAATTATTTGATGAAAAGCCCATTGGAAGTGATACATTAGCTACCTTACTGAAATTAATCTTACAGCTTAATAATTTTGAATTTGATGGCTCCCACTACCTTCAAGTAAGTGGAACATCAATGGGCACTCGCATTGGACCTAATTACGCTAGCCTTTTCATGTCTGTTCTGGAAAATAATTTTATGAGAAACCGCGCGTTAAAGCCTCTTTATTATAAGCGATTTATAGATGACATTTTTTTTATTTGGCCCCATAGTGAAAATGAACTTTCATCTTTTATAGCTGATTTCAACACTGTTCACCAATCTATTTCGTTTTCGCATGAATACTGTCGTTCTACCGTTAACTTTCTGGACGTCACAGTTTGCATCTCTGACAACAAACTAACCACTACGCTTTACAGGAAACCTACAGACAAGCACCGTTATCTTCACTTCAAAAGTTCACATGTAAAACATTGGAAAACCAGTATACCGTACAGTCAGGCGCTCCGCTTTAAGAGAATTTGCTCTGAGCAGTCAGACTTTATGCAAACTGCGTAGAACTCCGCGAATCTTTGATCCAGCAGGAATACCCACCCCGCATTGTTGAGGATGCCGTCAAAAGAGCCGATGCGCTGAATCGCAAGGATTTGTTCAGCGCTAAAAAGCAACCATCCGTTCAGGCACAAAGTAATCTAGTTCTAACACACTCAGCATCGGTGCCAAACGTTTCTTCAATTCTCAAAAAACATTTCAACATACTAGCGCAGAGTGCTCATCTTAAAGTAATCTTTCCATTGCCACCTCGGGTAGTCTTCAGACGGTCTCGCAATCTGCATGACATCCTAACTTCATCTAAAACAAGGGTTCCCGATAATGTTGGTTGTCGACGTTGCAAAAAACCACGATGCAAGGTTTGCGCGCATATTGACCCGTGTCTGCGTGTGAACGACAACGATGATGTGGGGATTTAGCAGACACCAAGTAGTGGGCCTCTGGCTTGACTCAACAACAAAGAAGATCTTGTGGCTCAGCTGTTGAGAACACGCTGCTTTCGCTGCCTCAAGGCGTACTTGTACTTTGTTCGCGTTGTACTGCGACACTGGTGGAGGTGCTGGCCCGCGACCCCGCCTGATGCTCCACACTCCCACGGGGAGCCGTTCATCCAGCCCAGAAGCTCTTGTCGACACTCCCGTGCATCGCTTCAGTCGTCGCTTGCGAGGCCTCCTTCCAGAGTTCACCCTCTCACAGGAACACTCTACGAGGCAGGGCTCACATCTACCAATGGCCACCGCCAGCCCACAACAGTTACTACGAGACAGTAGTTTGCCGATCCCATCTCAGGTAACCCTTTTTTCACCGCTGGTGCCTGATCGCTTTGGTGGTGGAGCACATGAAGACGTCGAAGAATGGCTTGATCACTATGAACGTGTCGCCAACACCAACCAGTGGTCTCTTGAACAAAGGCTTTCCCGCGCCTATTTCTATCTCGACGACAGTGCTCGTACTTGGTACGAGAACAGAGAAGGCAGTTTGTCAACATGGAGTGACTTTAAAAGAGCGATGATTGACACATTTGCCGATGTCGACCGGCGCGAACGTGCGCAGCATTTACTCGAGCTACGCGTTCAGAAACCCAATGAAACGGTCGCAATGTTCACAGAGGACATGGTCCGTCTCTTCCGTAAAGCTGACCCGCACATGACCGACGACAAAAAGCTGCGCTACCTCATGCGTGGCGTTAAAGAGCAATTGTTCGCCGGACTTTTGCGGAACCCGCCAAGCACCGTGACAGACTTCATCAAAGAAGCAACAGCTATCGAAAGGGCGCTTCACCTGCGATGCCGACAATACGATCGCTTGTCCAGCAACGCCCACATGCAAGTCGCCGCTACGACATCTGACAATCAAAGCTCGTTGCGCGACTTAATACGAGAGATTGTTCGCGAAGAGCTGCTGAAGCTGCGGACTCTGGTCACGGAACCACCCACGGCGTCTGTCGCTGAAGTCGTCCGCGAAGAAATACGCCAAGCGTTTTCGGCAGCTGATTCTACTCACGATCAGCGACCTATGAGCTACGCAACCGCGCTTCGCCGCCCGCCGCCCGTTCCGCCGTCGTACCGCCAGCCATCGACAGCCGTTCCTTGGTCGCCACCGCAAGAACAGACACCGCGGCGCCCTTCCGTCGTGCCACCGTATGAAATGCTGCCGTACGAAGAGCCGTCTCCCAACGAGACACGGCATTTACAACATTATGAGCCGTTGAGACGTCCACAGCTTCGTAAAACAGACGTATGGCGCACCGTGGATAGACGTCCGCTTTGTTTTACTTGCGGAGGTGTCGGCCACATTTCTCGTCATTGCTGGCACCGCGCCGACACGTTTCGACCTCTTCGGCAATGGTCTGACGATCGACGCCCCAACGACGACTACCCACCACGCCGGGACGCTGATTCTCAACGACCTTCCTTGTCTCGGTTCCATTTTGACAACCGCCGAGCCAACAATGACGACGGTGAGCCTAATTACCAGCCAGGTTTGGGACGTCGACCACGTTCTCCGTCTCCGGCATATTCGCCTTCGTCGCGCCACCGCACTACAGCCGACGCCAGCGGAAGGAGGTCACCAAGTCCACGCCGGGGAAACTGAAGGCGGCGACCTCCGGGGGTGAGGTTGCAGGCCGCCAAGGCGACGAAAAAAGGCCCCCGTTACTCTTACCACAGGACGCCGTAAAGCCGACTAGTTGTAACGTTGACGAAACTGTGACCACAGATCTTACCGTTTTTGTAGACGGACAGCAAGTAACAGCCTTAGTTGACACCGGTGCCGACTTCTCTATCATAAGTGAAAACCTTGCCGTGCGCCTAAAAAAAGTGAAGACTACGTGGACGGGACCTCACCTGAGGACAGCAGGCGGCCAGCTGTTGATGCCTGTCGGAAGGTGTACAGCGAGACTGGGCATCGGCAGCTCTTCTTTCGTGGCGACGTTTGTCATCCTCACCTCATGTTGCAAGGACCTGATCATAGGGATGGACTTCTTAAGAGAATATGGTGCCGTCATCAACATCCCGGACCGTTCAATTACGTTCCGCAACAGCCCTGGTTTGGTTGACTGTTCAGACACAATACGTAACACTTTACGTATAATTGATGATGATGTGGTCGTCCCGCCACGGTCATGCACTCTTGTTTCGGTGGAAGGGCACGAACCGTTAGATGGCGAAGGCATTGCCGACCAAATTGGCTCGCTGCTATTTAGCCATGGCATTTCGGTCGCACGAGGTATCGTCCGTCTCACTGGTGGGCGCACGAATTTACTTTTGACCAACTTCAGTACTGAGCGCCGGCACCTTCCGAAGGGCACAGCTATCGCTTCTTACGACAATATCGTAGACATGCGAAGCAGTTTATGTTTATCGGTATTAGATGAAGCGCCTAATCAAGAACCAGAACCCGTTCTCGATGTTAGCCCCACTCTGTCAGAGTATGAGCGACAGAGACTTCTTCAGCTACTAGCCGAATTCCACGACTGCTTTTCATCGACCTCACGAGTTGGTCGAACACCTTTGACAAAGCATCGAATAATCACCGAGGACACGGCGACACCTATTCACCAGATCCCTTATCGTGTAGCTTTAAAGGAACGCGAAGCCATACAACAACAAGTCGCGAAAATGCTTGAAGATGATGTAATTCAACCGTCACAGAGCCCCTGGGCATCGCCTGTAGTGCTAGTAAAGAAAAAGGACGGCACGCTGCGTTTTTGCGTGGACTACAGGAAGCTGAATCGGGTGACCAAAAAAGATGTGTACCCGCTCCCACGTATTGATGACTCCCTTGACAGACTTCGGCACGCTCGCTACTTTTCTTCCATGGACTTGAGGAGTGGATACTGGCAGATCGAGGTAGACCCAAGAGACCGAGAGAAAACCGCTTTTGTGACGCCAGATGGTTTATACGAGTTTAAAGTCTTGCCTTTCGGTTTGTGCTCCGCGCCCGCGACATTTCAAAGGCTTATGGACACGGTACTTTCGGGATTGAAGTGGAAGACGTGCCTAGTCTATCTGGACGACGTTGTAGTATTTTCAACGACTTTTGACGAGCATCTCCAAAGGCTGGAAGTGGTGTTACGTGCCATACGGTCTGGGGGCCTAACATTGAAACCGGAAAAGTGTCATTTCTGTTTCCACGAACTTCAGTTTCTCGGTCACGTCGTCAGTAACGCAGGCATCCGACCCGATCCTGGAAAAATTGCCGCTGTCGCACGGTTCCCAGTACCCTCCAATAAGAAGGCTGTCAGACGCTTCCTGGGCCTTTGTGCCTATTATCGCCGATTTATCGCAGACTTTGCCCGCATCGCGTCGCCACTAACTCGTCTCACAAGAGA
Organism: Rhipicephalus annulatus; assembly: GCA_013436015.1. Classification (NCBI taxonomy): domain Eukaryota; kingdom Metazoa; phylum Arthropoda; class Arachnida; order Ixodida; family Ixodidae; genus Rhipicephalus; species Rhipicephalus annulatus. Next base: position 60,894 of record WOVY01016039.1, on the reverse strand, counting down.
CGACGTTGCCTTTGAGTGGAACGAAGAACAGGAGGCTGCCTTTAATGACCTGCGTCAACGTCTTCAAACGCCCCCAGTGCTTGCCCACTTCGATGAAGAAGCCCCGACGATGCTTCACACAGACGCGAGCAATGTTGGTCTGGGAGCTGTGCTTGTGCAGCAGCAAGAAGGCACAGAGAGGGTAATCGCTTACGCAAGCAGAACATTAACACGTGCTGAGGCCAATTACTCTACAACTGAGAAGGAATGTCTCGCCGTGGTATGGGCGGTTTTAAAATTTCGCCCGTATTTATATGGCCGCCCCTTCAAAGTAATTAGCGAACCACCACTCATTGTGCTGGTTAACAAGTCTAAAAGACCCTACCGGGCGATTAGCCCGTTGGAGTCTCAGGCTGCAAGAATTCGATATTGTAGTCGTACACAAGTCAGGCAAGCGACATATGGACGCCGACTGTCTGTCCCGTTCACCCATTGAGTCGGCAACCCTACCTGAAGAGGAGGAAATGGCATTTCTCGGTGTCCTCGACACGACCGCCATTGCGCAGCAACAACGTGACGACGCTGAGTTGCTTGGCCTAATTAACTACTTGGATGGCAGATCTCAGAAGGCGCCAAGAGTTTTCACAAGAGTGTTGTCATCATTTTGTTTACGGGACGGAGTACTCTACAAAAGAAACTTTTCGCCGACGGGATCTGCCTATCTGCTCGTCATCCCAGCAGCCCTTCGTACCGAAGTACTCCAAGCATGCCACAACGAGGTGAGCTCTGGCCATTTGGGTTACACGAGAACGTTGGCCAGAATACAGCAAAAGTATTACTGGCCGAGACTAACCACAGCCGTGAAGCACCACGTCCGTGCCTGTCTCGACTGCCAGCGACGCAAGTCACCACCGACTAAACCAGCTGGCCTCCTGCAACCCGTACAGGTCCCAACAGCTCCATTCTATCAGATCGGCATGGACATTTTGGGCCCACTGCCTACTTCTACAGCAGGGAACCGCTGGGTTATCGTCGCGACGGATTATCTGACCCGTTATGCCGAGACAAAGCCTATCCAGAGAGGTACAGCAGCAGAGGTGGCAACATTTTTCATCGAGAACATTGTACTGAGGCATGGTGCACCATCCGTCGTGATCACAGACAGAGGAGCCGCATTTATGGCAGCTCTTTTGGATCACGTCCTCATGCTGAGTGGAACAGCGCATCGTAAGACCACCGCCTACCACCCACAAACGAACGGGCTGACAGAGCGTCTAAACAAAACCATTGAAGACATGCTTTCGATGTACGTAGACGTTGAACACAAAAATTGGGATGAAATCTTGCCCTACATAACGTTTGCGTACAATACGGCAAAACAAGAAACGACGCGCCTGACCCCGTTCAGCCTCGTTCATGGACGAGAAGTACGAACTATGTTAGATGCGATGCTACCGCACGAAGGTGACGGCATCGACCCATACGCCAACACGTTTACGGAACGCGCGGAGGAAGCTAGGCAACTTGCACGTTTACGGATCCGCCAACAACAAGAGTACGATGCAGGCCGCTACAATGCTCACCGCAGAACAGTCGTCTACCAAACTGGCGACAAAGTATGGGTTTGGACACCCGTACGGAAACGAGGACTTTCCGAAAAGCTTTTAAGAAGATACTTTGGGCCTTACCGAGTGCTGCGACAACTGAGTGAGGTTACTTACGAAGTTGTTCCCGACAGTTCGTGTAGTACCAATCGTCGCCAGCACCATCCAGAACTCGTTCACGTAGTGCGCATGAAGCCTTACGTCAGCGAGTGATTGCGTGAGACTTTTCTTTAAAAAAAACTGCATTATTGACTTCGCATCGGGTCGATGCTCTTTGAGAGGGAGGCAAATGACCCGTGTCTGCGTGTGAACGACAACGATGATGTGGGGATTTAGCAGACACCAAGTAGTGGGCCTCTGGCTTGACTCAACAACAAAGAAGATCTTGTGGCTCAGCTGTTGAGAACACGCTGCTTTCGCTGCCTCAAGGCGTACTTGTACTTTGTTCGCGTTGTACTGCGACAATATGACGACGTCACACATTGCTAAAAGCACTGCTTCTGATTTCTTCTATAAAGTAAAGGAAATTTTACGTGTGACACTTACAATTGCATCTATTTGCTCGAATGTTTCGTCTGCAAATTACAGTACATTGGACAAACCGAAACGCCCTTCAGATATCGCTTTAACAACCACAAATGTCATGCTGCCACCATTCCTAACCTTCCGCTATCAAAACACGTGCACATTCCGGGCCACTCACTTGATAGTATTACAGCTACAATCCTTCAATCGGGTTTCCGTTCCCACCACGAAAGAGAGCTTCGAGAATCGTATTTATTCTATAAGTTTAAAGCCGTCTCTTGTGGTATGAATGAAAGCGCTGGCAAACTTTCATTTTTACCCATTTAGCTTCCTAAACACCCTGGACTACCACCGCTATTATTGCCGCTATGCTTTCACGCAGATAGATTAGTTCCCTGTTTCAGCTTTGTTGTCGGATCATGACAAGATGTTATACCCGCGTTTATGTTTATCGATAACTTGCTCGCAGTTGTACCTATGACGTGTATTGATGTTTGTGCCAGTGATACACACGTTATGTGGCTGCATAATTTTTTGCTCATTCTTAATGATTTTTTATTCGTTTAGTCTTCGCACGCTTGTAATCTCATTTTTTTCTCATTTTTTTTCTTGTCTTATCACGCGCACTGTTTCCCACGTGCTTTTAACAACCGCTTGTCAGCCATTAACAGCGCTATGATACGTTACTGGCCTTTTTATATTGCGTTACCGTCGCCTGTTCACATCACTCCGACGAAGGCCGGTCCCGCGGCCGAAACGTCAGTCCTTTACAAAACAATTTTTCCTACGTGCTTGATTTTTTTACCTATATATATATATATATATATATATATATATATATATGGGATATGGTACAACGGGAGCGTTGTCAACAAGGATAAATATATTTATTTCCCAACAGTTTCGGGAGGGGACCTCCCTTCATCAGGGGATGAGTTTTACTGACATGAGCTTCCAAACTTCCTTGCTGCCGCGTCCCTCTCGCTTTGAAAGACGCTTGCGAGAGTGAGAGGGAACTGGAAAAAGTAAAAAAAAGGAAAAAAAAAGAAAAAAGGGGAGAAAAAAGACGAAAAAAGAAAGAAAAGAAAGAAAGTAAAAAAGAGGAAGAACCACTGTCAACACTGAGAACGAAGCCAACTGTCCGTCTACATCCACCTACGGTTCATATCACGTGCTGTTCAGTTCTTGACGTGTGTCGGGCCACCCAAGATTGTCGCCGCGGTGCCGGGAGGGTCCGGGACGGCGTGCCTAAAGAAAGGGGTTTCCCCGTAAATGGTCGTTCGGTGGGCGGCGGGCGGTGTGTGTAAAGGAAAGGTTTCTCGTTAATGGGTTGGTCGGCTATTTACCTTTAATCTTCGTCCGTTTCCCTTCAACGGTCATGAAGTGGTAGGCGAACGTAAACACTTTGTATGTGCATGTAAAAAAAGAAAAAAGAAAGGACAGTGTACACGTACGAGTCAGTCAGAAAAAAGCATGGTCTCCAGCTATCAATCTTTGTCACCAATTTTCTCCTGGCTTACTTCTCGGAGGCAGTTGAGTTTTCCGGGGTCCTCGTTGATACCGGCTACTAATGTACGAAATTTGAAAATAAAATATGCCTCACGCTGTTCGCGCTCGCGTCTGTTTGAAAAACCGGACTGCAAAAGAGTTACGCTAATATTTTCAAAACTGTGGTTTGGCAGGCGCAGATGTCTAGATAAAGGTAGCTTCGGCAGTGAAGTGGCGTGGTACCGGTGATTATTGAACCGCAGCCGAAATGGCGTGTCTGTTGCCGATATATTCTTGTCCGCAGATGTTGCAATGTAGCATGTATATTACGTTACTTGAGTCGCAATTAAGGCTTTCAGTTATGCAGAATTTGAAATCCGAGAAGTTCGCTTTAGATTCACGTGTTGTGAGCATCTGTGGGCATACCTTGCATCGAGATTTTCCGCAGGGATGGCACCCTGATTGAATTTTGGGGGTGTTTGTTTTTGCTCTGACAAGAATGTCCTTCAGATTTTTATCCCGGCGGTACACCACGTGAGGTGGCTTCGCGAAAATAGAAGTTAGTCGTTTGCTTTGCCTGATTATGTTGAAATGGCGGGAAAGTATGTTGTTGATTCGTGGCGCTGATGAGGAGTAAGTTAGTACAAGGTTCGTTTGGGAAGTCGTTTTAGGTACTCTGTTTGGTCCCTTAATTATATCATTCCTGTTCACGTTGCGAGCACGTAGTATGGCATCGTCAATAATGTCTTCCGGATAATTTTGTTTCAATAAGGAATGCTTTAGGTGTTCCGCGTGTCTGTCAAATTCCCGCATATCGGTGCATATTCTTCGGTACCGGTAGGCCTGAGAATATGGAATACCCGTTTTGCAATGCTTTGGGTGGCTGCTGTTGAAATGTAGGTACATTTGACGGTCTGTAGGCTTTTTGTAAAGGTTTGTTGACAAGCGGTCATTTTCGACCGTGACAGTAACGTCCAAAAAGTTAATGCTAGTTTTGGAAATTTTGTGCGTGAATTTTATTGACGGGTGGCATTTGTTAAAATCCTCTATGAAGCGGAAAAGACTTCCCTCATCATGGTTCCATATCATAAAAATATCGTCTAAGTATCTTCTGTAGTAGAAAGGTTTCAAGGTGCGTCCCTCAATGAATGGCATTTTAAGTGAAGCCATAAAGGTGCTCGCGAAGTTTGGGGCCATTTTCGTGCCCATTGCAGTGCCACTGACCTGAAGGAAATGCTTGCCGTTGAACTCAAAATGGTTATAATTTAGTACAAGTTCAAGAAGTGTAAACAGTACCTCGCCACTTACACTAGTTGATGAGTCAGATTTTACATATTCAGAAACCATAGCCGCTATTCCGTCATGGTGGGGTATGTTGGTGTACAGTGAGCAGACGTCCATGGTCACCAGAAAACTGCCGCCTGGGATGTCGAGACTTGAAGTTTCGCAGATGAAGTGGTTTGTGTCCTTTAGGTAATAGGGAAATTTTGGGGGGATGTTTTTTATTAAGGAATTGATGAATTCTGATATATTTTCTGTTGATGTGCTGTTACTGGATACTATCGGACGTCCCGGATTACCTGCCTTGTGTATTTTGGGGAGCAAATAGAATCGACCGGGAACAGAGTGGGCCGGTAACATTGCTTTTAACATTTTGCCGGTAATTTTCTCGTCCCGGCGGAGATTGTTTAGGGTTACTTTTATCTCCCTTTCAAATTCGGGAGTCGGGTCCGTTGGAAGTTCTTTGTAGAATTTTGTGTCTGATAGCTGTCGTTCCCCTTCCTTTAAGTAGTCCGACGTATTTAGAATTACTATGCAGCCTCCTTTATCAGCCGGTTTGATAGTAATTCCAGTGTTTTTTCGTAGTTCATCGAGTGCCCTTCGTTCTGACTTTGATATGTTGTTTCGAAATGGCCGATTTTTGTCATACGCTGTGGTGATATCTTTTTGAACTGCTGATATATACATATCGAGGTGTTTGTCCCTCTGCTCACTCGGACACCATGATCTGTCACCACCAATCACTCTATTCTCGTGCGTACAGTCCTTGCGATCATGAAAGTATTCACGGAGGCGGAGATTACGCGCAAAGTTATCGAGGTCTTGGTAAAGTTCCAATTCATTGAATTTACCGGATGATGGACAAAAGGTCAAGCCTCTCGACAAAAGTTGAAGCTGAGCGGGTGTGAGTGTTGTGTTTGACAGATTGAGGACATTTTCCTCATAAGTTTCCGGCTGCTCTTGGCTATCACGTGGCACGGGAGTGTCAGCGTCATATTCGAGAGTAAGGATGTTTTGATTAGGATTGCACTGTGGTTCTGAGTTCCCATTTTTCTCCTCAAAGTTAGGTTGTGGTACAGGTGGTCCCTGGTGTTCTTGTACGGCCTCATTTCTATTTTCCTGTTGCAGAGCAGTGGAGCTACTGCAGTCCCGCTTGAATTTTCTATCTTTTACTACTGAAATTTCGCCTCTCTTCTTTAGTTCATATCTTTCCAGTTCTCTTGCCTCATGCTCTCCGAGATTAGATACCAATTTCTGCGTGGCCTCTATGACACTGTGTTCGGCGGCCTTACGCTCACAATGGTCCGCAATGACCCGAGTCAGTTGCAAGGACGCTTCTAGTAATATTTTTTCCCACTTCCCCCTTTCTGCTTCACTTAGTGTAGACATTGAGGGGTTGCAGGCTAGGCGGAGACCCTTAGGTGCAATTTCGTGAGATAGATATTTGTTTAGTTGTTCTGCGTGTTTTTCGTATTGCACCCGCTTTTCAATGATTTTCCTAATCGATAGAAATGAGTGGGACCATGCGTGTTTAAGACTGCCCGTACCTTTTGTTTACCCGTGTCATTTGGAAGCCGCCGCCTTGGTCTTCGCCGCATTCGTCCGCCTGGTGTTGTAAGGCCTCGCTGGTGGGAGTGGCGACGTCGTCACTGCTGGGACCCTGGATGGCTCTTTGTGTCCCTCGGCTCCCTGTTGTTGAGTGGGTTTGGCACTGGAGTTTGCCATGCAAGCCGTTGCCGCCGATCTCTGACTCACTGGTGGGACCCGCTGGCTCCCTGGCCTCGCTGGTTGTAGTGGCGACATCGTCGGTGCGTACCGGCTTAAAGCCGGTACGCACCGATGATCTCACCAGAGAAGGATTGGCCACCCTGGTGCAGTATCTGGCCACCCCCTCCCGTAGGCATTCGTCAGTTACCTCACGGCCCTCAGTCCCCACCAGCTGCGGAGCAACTGACCACGGCGGCGGTCAGATCTGCAAAGCAGCAGAGGGTGCTAGGAATCTCTGGATACGGACAGGCCACCATTGGAACTTGAACTTAGCAACCTTTAACGTTAGAACGTTATCTAGTGAGGGAAGTCTAGCAGTATTATTCGAGGAGCTAGAAGGCATTAAATGGGATACAATAGGGCTGAGTGAGGTTAGGAGGACAGATGAGGCCTATACTGTGCTACAGAATGGGCACGTCATTTGCTATCGGGGCTTGGCAGACAGAAGAGAACTGGGAGTAGGGTTCCTAATTCACAGAAACATAGCTGGCAACATAGAGGATTACTATAGCATTAATGAAAGGGTGGTAGGCATTGTATTAACTGAATAAAAGATACAAAATGAAGGTACTACAGGCGTACGCGCCTACATCCAGTCATGATGACGCTTCAGTTGAAAGCTTCTATGAAGACGTGGAATCGGCAATGAGTAAGGTGAAAACACAGTATACTATAGTAATGGGCGACTTTAATGCAAAGGTAGGGAAGAAGCAGGCTGGAGACCAGGCAGTAGGAGATTATGGCATTGGCACTAGAAACGCCAGAGGAGAGCTACTAGTAGAATTCGCAGAACGCAATAATCTGCGTATTTTGAATACCTTCTACCGAAAACGAGAAAACCGCAAGTGGACATGGAGGAGCCCTAATGGCGTAAATAAGAACGAAATAGACTTTATAATGACTGCACACCCAGGAGTCGTGCAGGATGTGGAAGTGGTTGGCAAGGTAAGATGCAGTGACCATAGAATGGTACGGGCTCGAATCCGCCTAGACTTGAAGAAGGAACGACAGAAACTGATACGCAAGAAGCCAATCAATGAGCTAGCACTGAGAGGGAAAGTACAGGAATTCAGAGTGTCACTGCAGAACAGGTACTCTGCTCTTAGCGAGGAAACCAACCTTAGCGTAGATACAATGAATGATAATCTGACGAGTATCATCACGGAGTGTGCAGTGGAAGTTGGAGGCAGGGTAGCTAGACAGGACACCGGCAAGCTTTCCCAGGAAACGAAGAACCTAATTAAGAAGCGTCAAATCATGAAAGTGTCAAGTACAACAGACAAAATAGAACTGGCAGAGCTTTCGAAGCTGATTAATAGACGTAAAGTATGCGATGTAAAAAGGTATAACATGGAGAGAATTTAGCACGCTCTGAAAAACGAAGGAAGCGTCAAAGCAGTGAAGAGGAAACTTGGGATAGGCAAAAGGCGGATGCATGCACTAAGGGACAAAGAAGGCAAATTAACTACCAATATGGATAGGATAGTTAAAATAGCGGAGGAGTTTTACAGAGATCTGTACAGTAGCCGAGACAACCACGACCTTAATACTATAAGAACTAGCAGTACCCCAGACGACACCCCACCGGTAATGATAGAAGTCAGAAAAGCTTTGGAGAGCATGCACAGAGGCAAAGCTGCTGGTGAGGATCAAGTAACATCAGATCTGCTGAAAGATGGAGGACAGATTGTGTTAGAAAAACTAGCCACTCTATTTACGACGTGTCTCCTGACGGGAAAAGTACCAGAGTCTTGGAAGAACGCTAACATCATTTTAGTACATAAGAAAGGAGATGACAAGGACTTGAAGAATTACAGGCCGATCAGCTTGCTCTCTGTAGTATACAAGCTATTTACAAAGGTAATTGCTAGCAGAGTAAAGAAAACATTAGAATTCAATCAACCAAAGGAACAAGCAGGATTTAGAACAGGCTACTCAACAATTGACCACATTCATACTATCAATCAGGTAATAGAGAAATGCTCAGAGTATAACCAACCACTACACATAGCCTTCATAGATTACGAGAAGGCGTTTGATTCAGTAGAAATATCAGCCGTCATGCAGACACTGCAGAATCAGGGCATAGATGAAATATATATTAACATTCTGGAAGAAATCTACAGGGGATCAACTGCTACCATAGTGCTTCATAAAAAAGCAACAGAATACCAATAAAGAAGGGTGTAAGGCAGGGGGACACAATCTCCCCAATGCTATTCACTGCGTGCTTACAGGACGTTTTCAGAAGCCTAGAATGGGAACAGTTAGGGATAAGAGTTAATGGAGAGTACCTCAGTAACCTGCGCTTCGCCGATGACATTGCATTGCTGAGTAACTCAGGGGACGAATTGCAACTCATGATTACGGAGTTAGACAAGGAGAGCAGAAAGGTGGGTCTTAAAATTAATCTGCAGAAAACGAAAGTAATGTACAACAACCTCGGAAAGGAGCAGCGCTTTGCGATAGGTAATAGTGCACTTGAAGTTGTAAAAGACTATGCCTACTTAGGGCAGGTAATAACCGCAGAGCCTAACCATGAGATTGAAGTAACTAGAAGAATAAGAATGGGGTGGAGCACATTCGGCAGGCACTCTCAAATTATGACAAGTAGATTGCCACTGTCCCTCAAGAGGAAGGTATATAACAGCTGTATCTTGCCGGTACTTAGCTACGGAGCAGAAACCTGGAGACTCACAAAGAGGGTTCAACTTAAATTGAGGACGATGCAGCGAGCAATGGAAAGAAAAATGGTAGGTGTAACCTTAAGAGACAAGAAGAGAGCAGAGTGGATTAGGGGACAAACGGGAGTTAAGGATATCATAGCTGCAATAAAGAAGAGGAAATGGACCTGGGCCGGGCATGTAGCACGTAGACAGGATAACCGCTGGTCATTAAGGGTCACCAACTGGATTCCCAGAGAAGGGAAGTGGGGTTGGGGGAGACAGAAGGTTAGGTGGGCAGATGAGATTAAGAAGTTTGCGGGTATAAATTGGCAACAGCAAGCACAGGACCGGGTTAACTGGCGGAACATGGGAGAGGCCTTTGTCCTGCAGTGGACCTAGACAGGCTGATGATGATATATATATATATATATATATATATATGCATGCGTCGTAGTAGTAATAAATTACTTGAAAGACTGCGCTTGTCCTCGTCTCTTGTGTTAGTTCTCGGAAGGTTTTGCGCTGAAAAGTCTAATAATGGATTACCAACCAACCCAATCCCACACTTTACTTCAGCAGCCTCTACTACGCCGTCTCTCTTAATAATAATGTGGCTTTGAGGCGTTAAGCCACACGCACTTTTAAAGACGATTTTGTTTCTGGGGATACTTCGACGCAGAAATTTTGGTCTGCCTATCTGCCTGTCTGTCTCGTATGTATGTATGTATGTATGTATGTATGTATGTATGTATGTATGTATGTATGTATGTATGTATGTATGTATGTATGTATGTATGTATGTATGTATGTATGTATGTATGTATGTATGTATGTATGTATGTATGTATGTATGTATGTTTGTGTGTATGTATGTATGTATGTATGTATGTATGTATGTATGTATGTATGTATGTATGTATGTATGTATGTATGTATGTATGTATGTATGTACGTACGTACGCACGCTGGAATCCATGCCGACCGGTTGTGCCCTCGCGATCTCCGGCGTCATTGTAGCTCTGGCCGGCTGGACTTGCCCTATGCCGTCTCCTGACGCCGACAAGAGCTCTCGCAAGTGGTGCCCCGTCCTAGGACTCCTGTGACCGTGTTTCCATCTTTCCTATCTCTTCTATCCCCTCGATATGTCCTCGCTCGCTGTCCCAGCACATCTCTCTCTATATATACCTTTAATTCTATCATTTTAATCCCTCCTCACCCCATTTCTCGTGAGCTAGTGTTGAGGTGTCGCACCCTGATGCAGACAGTTACGGGGCTCACTTTTCTTTTCCCTCTAAAGCCACATCTCTATGTATGTATGTATGTTTGTACGTATGTATGTATGTATGTATGTATGTATGTAGGATGTATGTATGTATGCATGTATGTATGTATGTATGTATGTATGTATGTATGTATGTATGTATGTATGTATGTATGTATGTATGTATGTATGTATGTATGTATGTATGTATGTATGTCAACCGAAACGAGTCAGTCACCTGACCATAGTTTAACCGCTTCTTCTGTTGAGGAAAGAACGAGGCGCCATGCCCATGGCGAAGCCCACCCGTCGACCTCTTTATTTTGAATGGCGGTCTAATCCCCTAATGATGATAGTGTCACTCGTCCTCTACACAATTTGCAACATCCCCTACGCCCCTCAGTACGGCCTCATGATGAAAAATATCACAGTTGCTGTAAACACTCAACACATAATGTTTGTTGCTAATAGTTTGAGGTCCAAGTCAATCCACGTGGAACAATCTGGGTTTGCTCTTGCACCTGGTTTTCTAACGGTGCCTCCGACGCTTGTTCCATATACGTGCCTTCGAACGCGTCGCCTTCGGTGAACTTGCGCGATCGGTGATTATGTTTCGTTCGCAGAAACATGGCTTCTTCTGCGAGCTTCTGGTGTGGCTTACTTTGAGAAGTTTTGCCTTTGAATTTCTTGCCTCACCTCAATCCTTCTTCCTCCATCCCGGACTTAATTGCTTCATTCGCCGGTTTGGCCCTGTCTCAATATACTTAATCGGTAGTGCAGTAGGTTGTACGGTTCGCATTTTTCTCCACTTGATGTTTGTAGCTTACTCGTAGTGCCCTTAGGACTAATACAGACAGCAGACTCCTCTGCCCTCACAGTTTTTCTCTTGCTTCTTTTTGTCTGAATGCGCCTTGATTCGCTTCTGTCAGACATTTCTACGCGTGGCTGCGAGGACTGTGCAATATCTGAATCTGCTGGCATTGGCTTGCATTCATTTTTGAAATCCCTTGAATGCCCGTTTAGATTTTCAAAGACTTTCCGCTTTTCATTAGTAGAACTTTGTCCCTCCACCATATGTACTTGAGTAGTTGTAACTCTTGTGTCCTTAGCTTCATTCATAGTGTACGCTGACGGGAGTTCTAATGCCATGGGCCAGTTCTTTGAAAGTAGCGGCTCTTCTGTACGTGCTTGGATGCTCATCACGTTAGTGAAATCGGCGACTTTCCGGATTCCAGCACATTCAGCAATTCGTCGTGAGTCTGGCTTCCGTAGAACAAGATTGCTGCTGAAGAAGCAAATGCTAGATGGCGGCGCCACAGACGAAGAGTGCACGTTAGCTTGTACTTTTGTCGAAATACTTTGCCCCATTGCCTCGAAGCGAGCTTGTCGAGCATTTAATACGTCCGCGATGTTGTTTTCCACTCTGAAATTGGCTAGAATGATCAGGTGTTCATAAAGCTCTGTCTGATTCGCCCACCTCAGTTTCCAAGCGATCGATATGAACTGCGTCTTCTATTTCCTTGAACGATTTCTTTAAGCACCTTGTAATGCTCAATTAAAATTCGATGAATATATCGTAACTCACTTACTGACGGACGCTCCACGTGTATTAGACGTTCAATGTTGGCGATGGCTTTTGTGACGGCCTTGCGCACTTCATTCTGCCTTGCGAACAGGGCCTCCATTATCCAGTCCAGTATCGAAACCGTGAGAGATCAGTGGCCGGTCACGTTACAAGTGAAGTCGCCGTCACCGTGATGTCCATCACAAACGCTTCGCAGCACGAAGTCTCAAGCAATGTCGAGGTGTCATGCTTCTTGATCTGGTTACCGGGAACGATTTGGCTTCGCACATCAGCTTCAACCAACGGCGGCTTCACTAAACTCCTCGAGGCTGTGACTGCGGTCGAAATTTGTGAAGGCTGCTCCGTCTCACCTCTGAAGGTCCTTCCTCCCGGGTTTCACTGCACCAAAATTTTGAGGAAAGGACGAGCCGCCATGCCCATGGCGAAGCCCACCCATCGACCTCTCCTTTATTCTGAATACCGGTCTAATCCCCTAATGATGATAGTGTGACTCCTCGTCCTCCACACAATTTGCAACATCTTCAACGCACAGTCATCTTGATTTAATGGCTGACATGTGAATACTGTCAATCAAAAAGCAAATAATAAGCACATCTGAGGCGCAACATCAATGCCTGAGTACTAGGTTGTGTGTTTCTTTTTACTAGAAAGCGCATAGATGCATAATTCTAAAGACCCTGGTGTTTCTTACACTGCGCTGATAATGCGACGCTATGCAGAAAAAAGCGTGTTTCTTTCAATTCGCTAGGACGCTACGGTGCTGCCACCTACCAATAGCTCCGAGTTCTCCAAATGCTTTTGTTGCGTGGGATGGCTGCAAGATGGTGTCCATATCTCACACAGCAAATCCAGACAGAATAATATCGGCTTTCAACGACATTTCCAGACAATCACGCAAATTTGCGGCAAATTTTAAATATATAGCCACACTATTTTTTTTCCTGAATATAATGTGATTAATTGCCATTGGTTATCTGGTCTTAAGAGACAAGAAGAAGGCAGAGTGAATTAGGGAAGAAACTGGGGTTAAGAATATTCTCGTTGAAATCAAAAAGAGGAAATGGACATGGGGCGGGCATGTAGCACGTAGACAGTATACCCGCTGGTCATTAATGGTAACTAGCTGGATTCCTAAAGAAGGCAAGAAGTGGGTTAGGGGGACACAGAAGGTTAGGAGGGCAGATGATATTAGGAAGTTTCCGGGTATAAATTGGCAGCAGCAAGCACAGGACCGAGTTGACTGGTGGAACATGGGAGAGACCTTTATCCAGCAGTGAACGTATTCAGGTTGATGATCATGATGACGATGAGGATAATCTGGTCTTCTCATTTCGCTCTCTTTCATTTTGATTATGATGCCGTTATCATTCCCTGACAGCATTCAGCGACCCTCTTATACCTTTCTATTACATCAATGACTTTTCATGTCTCCAACTATTTAACGTTACTCTTAAAGTAGAATATTTTTACTTGAAAAAATTGGGGGACCCTTGAGCTTCACCTTTAAGAGAGCAGCGAGATCAACTTGACGCATATCACGTTTATTGCGTATGTGTAGTTGTCGATCCATTAGTGACGATTCAGTACTAAGATTGCTTCAGAGGGACGCACTAATATGTGTAATATCGATCAGTATCACCGCTATCAAGCCAAATTTAAAACGGGTGTAAGGCTCACATATTTTCAGCGCCTCCGAGTGGTCACTGACCACAGTCCCATCCGATCTGCTGACGTGGCCACATGAAATGGTGCCGTGATTTTCGGTTGACATATCGTCTACTCGGCCCTCAGCCACACCCATTGCCGTCGGCGTCGTAATCACCGTCCAAAAGCGACGATGAAAACACTGGGGTATCGTTTCCGGTTCGATCCGCCTTTGCGCATTCATTCTGGAAGCTACGCCGGACTAAGGTGGTTAGAAGGTTTTCCACCTTAGCCGGACCAAGCATCGACGAGGCAGCTGGTGATGCATGCCAGGGTGGCTGGTGAGACATGAACACCGCGTGCGTGTTACTTGTTCGCAATGACCTTAGCTTCAAACAATCGCATCAATCCATGACAAATCACCCGAAGCGGCACAACGAAAACGCAGAATTGTTAATGGACACCGTGATGACAACACATAAATTGTCGACGTCCTCGCTGCTCACTTACGGTCACTTGTCGTCTGAGGCATGGCCTACGCGGCGATGAACCTCGGGCGCTCTTCGCGCTTGAAATGAAATAACTAGAACACAACACCAATGGCACATAGGATGAACGGAAGGTGCTGCTGTCTAGTGCAGCACTGGTGGATCACCTGCAACTGATCCACAGGGCTGAACGAATGGATCGTGCCGATTTGGCCCTGAAATAGGGGCACCACCTTGGCGGACAGACCACGCTCTTCACCCTGTACATTCCTTGCAGGCACTGGAGTTCTAGCCTGTCTCATTTATGTACAGTTTTGTGTAGGTTTGTAAAGTTTTGTACTTCTACTTAATGGACATGATTAATACTTCGCAAAAAACTTATGCTACCAAGCAATGGAATGAACCCCACATCTTGAGTTTAAAACTTTGTGCCACTGCTCCTTTGAAAGTCGAGTGTGCGATATCGATATCTATTCCTTAGTGCGTTCACTTAAAACATTTATAACTTGAAGTGTTTGAGAACTTGCTATGCGCCTACTACGTGGCGTTAAGAGAGTACGTGCAGTTACACGTGTGCCTTTTGTGGTGGGTGACCGGCTTTAAATCACGAAGTCATTATGATAATCACATTTTTTGACGCCCGATGGGAATGTACGATTGTACAACGAATTATTACTGCAATGTATTTCACGTTGTCTTCTGAGGCGTTTATGCAAGGACACGTGTATTTGTAAAGCATCAAAGCTACATTCACTGCATTTCGAAGCAAATGCAGTGTATTGATAAGCAGGCGCGTGGCTGTGAGGTAGAGACCCGTGAATAACCCGCGTTTGATCCTCACTTGGAACCAAAATTCATTCTTATGTAGTTTATTGGCATCTTTCTTAATCTTTTGGTCACGCACATGATGATGATCTTTTGCTGACAACCAATGATGCCGTCACCGGAATTTCCGCGGAACGATATCTTTAACGCTATCACTTTTAAAGTTTGAGTGCGTGTTACTTCGATGTATACGATAGAGTTGAAAGTGGCTTTTGATACCGAATCTCTCGCATATGGCTGCATTTTATGTAATGGGTGGCATGCCTTAAACGAAGACCATTTAGCTCGCATATGGCTGCATTTTATGTAATGGGTGGCATGCCTTAAACGAAGACCATTTATGCGTGTGAACTGTTAACGGAGTTCCTATGCACGGGCCTCTACGCGGTCTCAAGAAAATAAGCGCAGCAACCTGTGTGCCTTTTGTAATGGGTGTTCGGCTCTAAACGACGGCACCGTTAGGACGATTACGTGTTATTACGCCCAATCGCTTGCACTACGCAATATTACTGCGATATTACATATTTTATTTTTGAAGCCTCTGGAGAGAACGCATGCGTTTGTGAAGTATAAAATGTATTTTAACTATATTTCCCAGCAGAGTCGTGCAACATTGCTTTGTTAGTTGCAAAGACTTTATTCTGTTTCAGGACGTCCTTCACAAAGCATTGAAAAAAGTCACGGCATTAATGCTCACACAGTGTACGTTATTTTTACCAGCATTTCTTGATAAAGTGCCGTTTGATATCTATTATCTCATGGGTGGGCACAGCTTATGAAATACACGTAGATACAGGACCGTATTCCAGAGCCCAGCACTTTTTGAGGTTCAAGGACATCTGTGACGACGTAAACTTTAGACCGGAATGGTACACAGTCTTAGCGAGGCGTCCGGCCTCACCCCTTGTATAGCACGATGTGAAGAACTATCGCTCTTGAACTTGTTAACCATTGAGTGTTCTTTAGTAACGCTTGAGTGCTTATTGTCTCTGAGTGCACGTGATCGTACTTTTGTTTGCTTCAATTGTGTCTTTATTGCGCATTCTAATAGTTCAATGGATATCATAAAAAATTAAAAAAAAACATGACTGTGGGGTAGAGGCCTTCCTTGCCACACAAACGGCCTGTGTTTGATCCTCACTTGGATCCAGAAAGTTTTATTTATTTCATTCGCATCTTTCTGTCACGCGCAAGACTTTCCGCTCGCAATAAACGACGCCGGAATTTGTGCGAGGAGAGGTGTTTAACGCTGCCTTGTTGAAATGTAGCTAAACATTAAAACTGTGGCATCCGGAGCACAAAGCCCATTTTTTCAAAGCAGGGCATGCGGCCGCAATACCTCGAAATTCCCGTCCGCTTGTTTTGGCCCAACGCTGGAGCTTTTTGGTGGATGCTGTGCAACTTCCAAAAGCGAGAGCAGCAATGAAATTAGAAGACAGACTGGCGTTATAAGAAGGAAAAGAAGAGAAAAGTGAGCCCCGTGATGGTCTGCATCTGATGCGACACCTCAACATTAGCTTCACAGGGGATGGGGGTGAGGAGGGATTAAAAGGGTAAGACTAAAGGTGTGTATATATCTAGAGAGAAATGCGCAGGGACAGCGAGCGACGACGGAAGTAAAGAGAAGATAGGAAAGATGAAACACAGTCACAGGAGCCCGAGGACGGGGCACCACTGGCGAGAGCTCTTGTCGGCGACAGGAGATGGCGTAAGGCTAATCCAGTCGGCCAGAGCTACGTTGACGTCGTCGTCGGAGACCGGCGGCAGGAGGTGGCGTAGGACCAGCCCAGTCGGCCAGAGCTGCGCTGTCGTCGGAGATCACGAGGGCACAACCAATCGGTGCAGTCCATGTGTATACACTGGAAGAAGGGTTCTGAGAAAGTGGCTGATGTTATGAGCTGTCCTCTGTATGTGCCACGACTCGAGTAATAACATTCTCTTCCAGTTCGGCTCGCTTTCAAGGATGGCCGTTTCTTCGAAACTTATACGGTGATCCAACATCTCCGCATGTTCGGCGACGGCGCTGCGATGAGCTTTCGCACATCGTTGGCGTGTTGCTTCGGTCGTTGTGGTAGGTTTTTTGTCCCGGTGCACGAAATTTCGTAAACGACACCGGGGGTCCTGTCAATTGTTGGCCAGTCTTTCGGGAGGGGGAGGAGATGGCCCAGCATACACGAAGGCACGTGCGTGATGCGAACCCCTTCTCTCTTGAAGATACGCGCGAACATCTCGCTGGTTACTTTCAAGTCAGTCAGCCAAAACTTTGGACACGATACCATGCAGCTCGTCAAGCGCTACCTATGAATTAAGGAAGACATCTCGGTCTTCAAGGCTCATCTCGACTTCAGCCGCACCTGCGAAGACAGCAAAGTCGTTCCTCAAGGCCTGCACCTAAAACAACC
The DNA here is from genome assembly GCA_013436015.1 of Rhipicephalus annulatus. NCBI lineage: Eukaryota > Metazoa > Arthropoda > Arachnida > Ixodida > Ixodidae > Rhipicephalus > Rhipicephalus annulatus. The sequence goes on along the minus strand of WOVY01016039.1, from coordinate 43,379 downwards.
TGTCTCGACCCCTGAAGGCTTGGAAGTCGCCACGAGAGCCGAACAACGACTGATCAACGCCCGCCTTCATGAAATTATTGCCTCTCTACGGAAAAAAGAATTGGACCTGTTCTTCGCCAAGCGTCAACTTGAGCACCGCATCCCTGAGTTGATGTCTGCAGTCGACGCGTTCGCGGACTCCGTTGCGGCATCGACGGCAAAAAAGCAGTGGACCACTCAGGATAAGAAACTCTTCCACCTGTTGGACCAGAGTTTCACCCGAAGCATCCGAAATTCCAGGTTGGTCACCAATCATTCATCTCGTCCACTCACTGATCAGGAAACTTCTTTTCTGGCAAAGGGGCACGGCTATATATGTCCGCGACGCCCCGTCTACCAAAACTTGTCGTGGCTGTAGAGGAATCCGTCCAGAGCGTGAGGCCGGGCGCCATAGAAGAAATTAGGCTGAAATCAATATGAATGCTTTCAAAATTACCGTTACAAAAAAAGAACTTGACCACAGGGGAGAACCAGGCATTTCGGGAACTCCGACGTGATCGGAGCATTGTCACCTTGCAAGCCGACAAGGGCAATTCGACGGAGGTATTGGACAACGGGGACTACTATCGTAAGATTTCAGCTCTTTTAGAAAGGAACGCATACACGCAGCTAGTAAAGGATCCAACGAAGCAAACACCGACACAGCTAAACAAGCTACTCGCGCAAATTTTCATGCATTACCCAGATCCCAAAACACTTTACCTGCGAATAATCTGTCGTAACGGATCCGCACCGAGCTTCTATGGAACACCAAAAATACACAAGTCTGATGTCCCCCTCCGACTGAATGTAGACTTTACTTCTACGCCATGCCGAGCGCTTTCGAATTTTCTAAACCGAATCCTCACCCCCTCTCCTAATCTGGAAGACACCAGTTGATGTCCGTGACTCTAGCCATTTCGTGCAGCTAGCGCCAAATGTGAGCATCGACAATGACGAGAGCCTCGTCTCATTTGACGTCGTTTCATTGTTCACCAATTCGCCAGTGCCCTTTGCTGTCTCCTCGGCCCGTTCTGCAATTGAGGGGGACACATTCCTGAGGGAAAGGACTCCCTTGGCGGTTGACGAGCTCTGCCGTCTACTGATGTTCTGCCTGTGCAGTACGTACTTCTCCTACAAAAAAACTATTTTCAGGCAGAACAGTGGAACCGCGATAGGAGCTTCCATCTCCGTCACAATGGCAAACCTGACCATGGAGCACATAGAAGAAAAAGCGCTCAGCTCCTTCTCGCCATGACCCAAGCTTTTTCTCCGTTATATGAATGATTGATTTTGCGTCATGAAGACGTCTGAAGTTGAAAACTTCAGACAGCACCAAAAATCCGTGCACCCAGCCATATCATTCACGACCGAGTGTGAAAGCGACCACTGCCTGCCCTTCCTCGACGTCCAGGTGGCAAGAAAAGCAACGGCTTCAAGTTCTCTGTTCACGGGAAGCCAACGCACCCTGGCCGCTGTCTTCAATTTGATTCTTCCCACCCCGCCTGCCACAAAGCCTCGGTTGTGACCATGCTACTCCAGAGAGTTGAGAACTTATGCTTCAATGGCATGGAGCGAAAGAAAAAACAGGCTCGCGTAATTGCAGGCCCCAGAAAAAAATGGTTACCCAAAAAACTCCATTCGAGCCGCCACCCGCCGGCCAGAGCAACAGAGGATACGAAAACCCTAATCAACCTTAATTGGCAGCCCCCCAAAACGCGTACCAGTCCCATACGTTCAGGGAACCAGCGAGATGTGGGCGCGGATCTTCAAGAAGGAAGGGGTTCGCATCGCGCACGTGCCTTCGTGTACGCTGGGCCTCCTCCTCCCCAACCCGAAAAGACCGGCCAACAATAAACAGGACCCCTGGGGTCATTTACAAAATTCCGTGCGCCGAGTGCCCATCTTCGTATATCGGCGAGACAAAAAACCTACCGGAACGACTGAAGCAGCACGCCAACGATGTGCGGAAGCTCTACAAAGAGCGCAGCGCAGTTGCTGAACATGCGGAGACGTTGGATCACCGGATAAATTTCGAAGCAACGGCCATCCTTGAAAGTGAGCTGAACTGGAGGAGGGGGTTTTTACTCGAGTCCTGGCACATACAGAGGACAGTCCATAACATCAACCGCTCTACCGGAACCCTTCCCCCAGTGTATAAACATGGACTGCACTCCACAGCAAAACGAGAGAGAGAGAGAGGGGGGTCATTATCCGCATCCGCGGGTGCTTTGAAGACGCCGCTGCTACGTCGTCCCGCAGTAACCCCTGACGAAGGAACCAAGTTGGTTTCGAAACGTTGGGTTTCTTCAAATTTTTGATTGGAGTCTAAATCATCTCCCCGATTTTCACTTAGTAATTTTGAGCACAAAGTATGCAGCATGATTACTGCATGGACAGCATAGTGAGTCTGACCAAACTGATGCAACGCGGACTGGTCTCGGAAGGCACTGTGGGTGAGTACGTCCACTCGGGGCAGGTATATAGTCACCACGAGGGTTGCCGTTGAGTGGATTTCAAAAGAAGTCTCAACTCGGCATCAAAGCAAGCGTGCCATTTAATGTAATCATCGCCCAGTTTGTAGCCAAATAGAGCAGATGTGAGTAAACGTTTGCAACCCACAGATGAAGATACGTAGTGAAGAAATGACTACGTTTTAACAAAATCAACGCGCCTTAATTAAGTAAAATAGAGTTCTTAGCTGACACAGACCCGTTTTGGAACACTGCAGCCAACAATTTCAAAGAAACATTGAACGTTGAAGCAATTTTCTTTCCAAGAGTCACAGAAACTGATAGACTGTATATAATAACAGTCGAGTATCAAATAGTTGAATATTGTTAGGGGGAAGATTTATTCACCGACTGCAGGTCTCGCTAACGGTTTAAAGAGCGCACAGTCCTGCAGGCGAACGGGGAAGCTCGAGCGACCAACCCACAACAACCACGTTTTTGTCTTCCTCCTTTCGGGTGCCATTTGAGCTGTGCCAAAACGACAGTTCCATACATGCACCATCACACCGGCCGGTAAGGCACCGTCTCGGTGCCTGTTAAATGAGCGAGTCCGCGTTGTCGAGCTTGAGACGGGAAACGTGGACTATTTCCGTCCTGGGTGCAGCAGCCGATGAGTTTGTGGTAGCGGCAATCTCGTAGGTCACAGGTGTGACCTGACGAAGGACTCGGTTGGGCCCAGCGTATCGCGATAGCAGTTTTTCGCAGAGGCCGATACGCCGAAATGGGAGCCACAAGAAAACAAGAGATCCCACAGAAAAAACGGCATTCCTATGTCGACGGCTGTAAAGGGACTTTAGTGCTGTCTGCGACAATGATAACCGTGCGCGGACTACCGCGCGTGCCGTGAGGGCACGGTGATCGCATCCTGAGCGTATGAGTGGAGGATGATTGGTCTGATGAATGCATTGTGTCGAAGGGCAGTGAGGGATGACGTCCGATAAGTAGATAAAATGGGGAGGAGCCTGCTGTTTCATGACGCGACGAGTTATAGGCGAAAGGGACGAACGGCAGAGCTATGTCCCAATTAGTGTGGTCGGTAGATACGTACATTGAAATCATGTCTGTCAATGTGCGGTTTAGGCGCTCTGTAAGGCTGTTAGTCTGAAAGTGATAAGACGTGAAGTTGTGACGGGTAGCACAAGATCAGAGTAGATCATCAACCACACGAGGTAGAAAGTAGCGACCATGGTCTGTGAGCAGGTGAGACGGAGCGCCATGCTGCAGAATAATTTCGTAGAGCAGGAAGTCGGCAACGTCTGTTGCGCAGCTGGTTGGTAGCGTTCGAGTGATTTCATATCGAGTGGCATCATCTGTGGCCACTGCAATCTATTTATTTGAAGTTGTAGAAGCAGGTAAGTGACCTAGCAAATCCAACCCCGCTCGAGAAAACTGCTCGGCTGGAACTTCAATAGGTTAAAGAAGACCAGCGGGGGGAGCCGTAGGCTTCTTTCGGCGCTGGCAGAGGTCGCAAGATGCGACGTAACGGCGAACGGAGTGGTAGATACCCTTCCAGAATACTCGTCGTCGAAAGCGGTCGTAAGTTCTGGGTCCAGAAGTTGGAGCGTCGGGGAATTGTCGCAAAATATCCTTTCGCAGGTGATGTGGTACGACGAGTAAATGTTTTGCGCCGTCGGGGTGTAAGTTGCGGCGGTACAAAATGTTGTGTTGAAGCAGGAATCTGTCAAGGGAAGGGTCAGTATGACGTGATTGAAGGCGGCCAATGATGGTGAGCAGCGATGGATCTCGGCACTGTTTGCCGGCCACGTTCAGAAAGTCAGTGATGGCTAAAACGCAGGCATCAGATTCCAAATCAGTGGAGTTAGGTGGATTCGACGGGATTCCGGGATAAGCAGTCAGCATCGCTATGCAGCTTTCCAGATTTGTACACAACCGAGAATGTGTACTCCTGTAATCGAAGTGCCCATCGGTCGAGTCATCCCGTACGGTTCTTAAGCGTCGACCGCCAGCAAAGCGCATGATGGGCCGTGGTGACTGCGAACGGACGTCCGCATAATTATACGGACGTCTGTATTACGGGATTTCGCAATGGCCCGAACGAGGGCCAAGCATTTCCGCTCAGTGATGGAATAATGTTTTTCCGCTTGCGACAGAAGGCGACTAGCGTAAGCTATCCCACGGTTTGTGCCATTCTGTATCTGAGTGAGTATACCACCAATGCCATGGCCGCTTGCATCGGTGCGAAGCTCTGTTCAAGCCGCTGGATTAAAATGAGCCAACACAGGTGGTGATGTGAGGGCAATAATGAAAGACGTGATGGAAAGTTCGTGGTCGTTCCCCCAAAATAAGCCACGTTATTTTGAGGAGATGCGTGAGGTGCCTAGCAGTATCCGCGAAGTTGACGACAGAGGGGCGAAAGTATGAGAACAGCCCAATAAAACTGCGAACTTCTCGTGTGGAAAGCAAAACCGGGAATTCTCGTGCATGGACTTTGTCAGGGTCGGGTTTAAAAGCAGTGGCGTCAACAAGGTGGCCGAGTAGTTCAATCCGTCGGCGTTCAAATGAGCATTTCGACGAATTCACTTGGAGACCAGAGCAACGAAAAACATCAAGAATTGCCGAGAGACGAGACAAGTGGCTGTCAAAGGAGGGTGGGAAAACGATTACATCGTCCAGAAAGGAAAGGCAGGTCGACCTTTAAAACCGCGGAGAAGAGAGTTCATCATATGTTCAAAAGTAGCCGGGGCATTGCACAACCTAAAAGGCATAGCCTTGAATTGGTAAAGGCCGTCGGGTGTGATGAATGCTGTCCTCTCGCGGTCACGGTGGCCGACAGAAATTTGCCAGTATCCGGATCGAAGGTCAAGGGACGAGAAATAGTTGGCGCCATGGAGGCAGTCAAGCGCATCATCGATTCGGGGTGGAGGATAAACGTCCTTCTTGGCGATCGGATTAAGGTGGCGATAGTCGACGCAAAAGCGCCAGGTATGGTCCTTCTTTTAAACTAAGACCACAGGAGATTCCCGGGGACTCGATGAAGGCCCAATGACGTCTTTGCTAAGCATTTTCTCGACCTCCATCTGTATAACTTGGTGCTCAGCTTGTGACACGCGATAAGGGCATTTGTGGAGTGGACTGGCGTCGCCGGTGTCGATGCGGTGGATTACGGCACTTGTGCGGCCCAGAGGACGGTCGTCGACGTCAAAGATATCCAGGTAAGAAAATAGAACAACCCGGAGCGCTGAAACTTGGGAAGGTAAGAGGTCGCTGGATATCATTTTGTCGAGGAACACCTTATATTGCGAGGGGATGACAGGTTTCGCCGTGGCCTTAGTGGCAAGGGTAAAAGAACAAATCGAATATTCATCAAGGGTGAAAAGATCGGCTAAAGTGATGCCTTGGGGAAGAACTTGGGTCAAAGTGGAGAAGTTCAGAACTGGAAGTAGCGCCGTGTTTAGCAACAACCACTATAGTATGTGGTAGTGCGATGTGGTGCGTAAGGGTCACATCAATTAGGGGAGCCACCAGATAGTTTCCATCAGGAACGGACGGAAAGGGCGACACAGGAATGTACATAGCAGCCTGGGATGGTAGCCGTAGAGACTCCACGGATCGTAGCGAAGTGCAACTTGGAGGAGTGAAATCGGTGCACAAAGACAATTCGAGCCGTAAGTTACCTGTCGAACAATTGATGAGGGCGGAGTGGGAGGTTAAGAAATTATTTCGAAAGATGACGTCGTGTGGACAAGCCTCAAAGAATGCGACTTCCATTGGCCACTCGAACAGTAAAGAACATAGCAGGTGTGCGAACCTTTTTCAGGCGTAATCGAATTGTTGAACACATAACAGATACTTCGGCACCAGTGTCAATTAGAGCAGTAACGGCTAGGCCATCAACGAACACTCGAAGTACACTGCGTCTTGAATTTATAGCCGGTTGAGGGTTTTCGTTCCGAGTGGTCAACGCAGCGCCACCTCCAGGAGCTGCACTCGTAAGTTTCCCGGGGGATGACTGCAGAATAAGCCGGTGACGGAGAGCGGTGGCGGTGAGGGGAGCGTGACGGCCGACCCTGAGGTGATGGCGAGCGGCTAGACCAGTTTTTTTGGGCGAAGACGTCAGCGCAGCACGGTTCAGAGCGTGGAGATGAACGGCGAAGTGAAGGGTCCTGAACAAGGTCATCCGGAAAAGCGGGTTGCGAATAGTGCCCACGGTCCTAACGGCGGTCGACATTGGGAAAGCTTGGCCGGAATAACCATTTGTTGTGGCAATGGCGGGAGATGTGTCCAACTGGAGAGCAAGAAAAGCAGATGGGTCGATCATCGTGCGTGTGCCACTCAGATGGATTTCGGTAGCGTGGTGGAAACCGAGGGGTCGAAGCTGCCGCAGCGACAAGTGGAGCAGAGTGGTGGTCAGCGTTGTGGACAGGAGTTCTCATGGGCTGCGGCATGATCCTGGCGGGTTCGGGAAGCTGGACGCCCAGGTTAGCAAACTCCAGTCGTACGACGGCTTGAATAAGCGAGACTGTTACCCAGTTGTCTTGCGCAGGGGGCTGATAGGAAGCGGGTGCCATGGCCTTCAGCTCCTGGCGAACAATACTTGTGAATTGGCTGGAGGCGCAAGTGAACGGGGCGCTGCAGAATCCTCGCAAGATGAAGTCGCAGCGGTGTTTGGTAGTCTCGAGAAGTGGTAGGTTATTCGCCTGCTTTCAGCTTGTTCAAATCGTCGGAATTCAGATACGATGGAGTCGACAGTGGTAGAGTTCTTACACATTAGCATGTTGAAAGCATCATTAGCAATGCCTTTCAACACGTTGCTGATCTTGTCCGCCTCGGACATGTTTTTTTGAGTCTTCCGGCACAGTGCCAGTACGTCTTGGATGTACGTGACGTACGACTCCATCGATGATTGAACACGCGACGCGAGTTCCTGCCTGGCTGCCATCTGACGAGCAACTGACCGACCGAAGAAGTCTCGAAGCTTTTGCTAGCATGTGTCCCAGCTAATTAATTTTTCATGCGTCTCATAGCAGGCGCGTGCCGTGCCCAGTACGTAGAATAGAATATTTGTCAGCATAACCGTGCCGCCCCACCTGTAGTGCTTGCTGACGCGCTCGAATAATGTGAGCCATTCTTCGACGTCCGTGCTGTCCGTCCCGGAAAACGTGCCAGGGTCAAGAAGATGGGGGGGGGGATTACAGGTGATAGAGCCGGCGCAGATGGCGAGGCCTGAGTGCCAGTCTCAGACATCGCGGCTGGACAAAGATGGCGTCCACTGTGGAGTTCCAGAGCCGGGTTGTGTGAAGACCCCGCACCTTCCACCAAAAGATGTTACGAGGAAGATTTATTCACTGACAGAAGGTCTCGCTAACAACTTAAAGAGCGCACAGTCATGCAGGCCAACGGGGGAAGCTCGAGAGACCAGGCCACAGCAACCACGTTGCCGTCTTCCTCTTTCGGGTGCCATTTCAGCTGTGCCAAAGCAACAGTTCCATACACGTAACAATATAATTGGCCGATTACAAAGTGAGTTTTCGCAATACTTTCTGCATTGCTTCATGACTAGAAACGATAGTTAAGTATGATTTGAACTGCCAATTGCGAATTTGAAAATATTGTTACGGTTGAATTGAGTCTAACTATGTTTATTTACAAGAGAGATCAGACGATGATCGGCGATAATGGCGAACATAGGCCGCACCAAGTAACTTCTTCTTCCCCTACCTTTGTCCCCAAAACATGGCCCGGCTCATACCGTATCAATCCCCGGTTCACAGACGAAGCCCGCTGGGCAAGGCGAATCATAGGCGTAGTGTGAGATGGAGCTGCTTGAGACGAGCTACACGCGCCAACTCTGTTTGGCTTGACCGACAAACAGCTGACGTCAAGCGTGCTGCCATGTAGGTCAAGTTACTCAGGCGTTTTACGATAACGAATGGACCGACATGGTGTGGTAAAAATTTCTGGCATAAGCCACGTTTCCGCTGAGGGGTTCACAACCAGACGAGGTCCCCTTTTCGAATGAAACGGTCTCGTGGCGTTGGTCATACATGTGCTCGGAGCGATCTTGCGATGCTAGTATTCGAATACGGGCAATTTGGTGGGCTTCTTCAGCTCGGCACAGTGTTTGAACACTTGAATCGTCCGTATGGAGCTCGAACGGAAGTATTGTATTGAGGCAGCTGCGCGATTGTCGAGTGTAGAGTAGGTAGAACAGAGTAGTGTCCGTGGTTTCGTGCTTCGCTGTATTATAAGCATAGGTGATGAATGGCAAAATCTCATCCCAATTCCTGTGATTTGAGGATACATACAGAGCCAGCATATTAGTAAGCATGCGGTTTGTGCGTTCCACAAGGCTGTTCGTCCGGGATGATATGGCGTTGAATGGCGAAACTGCGAAGAGCAGCGACGAAACAATTCCTCTACAGTGTCGGCGACGAACTGGCGACCGTGATCACTGATGATGGTTGTTGTTGTTGTTGTTCTCCTATTGTAAGTGGCGCATACCCACTGTGGGGGATTGGCCAAGAATCGAGTGGCTTCAACATCTACTGTTCAGATTTGGAATGATGGAGGTTTAACAGAAAGATTACCAATAGCCTAGGAAAGTGTGGTGCTAAATGTAATGCATACAAATATTTACATAAACGAATTTACTCTTAGAATAGAGCAATAATCTGATTTTATACGTATATAACTATGTGGACCTGTTAGGATAATAAAACTGGTTTATTAGTCAACCTATTAGTTTCATCAATATAGTCCCGGACGGCCGCGCATACTGTCGCATTAGAGAAACCAGAAATGGAAGCTCCAAAAGACAAAATGACAGGCAGAGGTAAGTCCATACAAATACTACGTAAAGGTATTACTAATAGGGTTTTTCGTAATGTGTTAAACCGCCTGCAGGTCAAAAAGAAATGGTCTATTGTTTCCAGTTCATCACAGAATGCACACAGTGGCGAAGGTGTCTGAGCAGACCTGTGTTTGTAGAAATTTAGATTTGGTACCCGGCAACGCAGCCTTGTGATAGCTACTTCTTGTTTTCGAGTGCGGCAACAAAAGTCTCTCCACCAGGGATATAATAAATGGCGATATTCTGTAGAGTTTGTTAGTGCTGAACCTTTCAAGACTTGCATAAGCGTACGTCTGCGGAATCGAGCAGCAGTCACATAAGCGGATGATGGACAGAGCGGTAGAATTGGTTCGCTGATTGATGACTTAGCTAAGAAATCGGCTATTTCATTTAGAAACAAACCTTTATGTCCAGGCACCCAAACTAATTGTACTTTTCTCAAATGCGCAAGTACTAGAGCACGGAACGCCTTTGTTACTTGATTATCAGCACCAACAGAAAGTGCCGCACAGAGAGATAGGGAATCTGTTATTATGACAGCTGATGTAATTGCTGTATCTAACTTGCGTAAGGCGAGCACCAATGCCAGAAACTCAGCCGCAAAAACGGGTTCGAAATCGGGTAGTCGAAGGGAATAAATCCAATTTAAAATCAGGCTGAAAATACCAACCCCTGACTTTTCGTCGTATTGCGATGCGTCTGTAGCAATAATAACGTTCGTTGTAATACGGCGCAGGTGATCTTGTAGTAAACCATCCAAAATATTATGGGGAAGTAATTTGGCATTATTAGGAAAAATGTCGTCGAATTGAATTTCCACCGGGGCTAAATTATCACGACTCGGCATGATGTCGCTTATACGTACGTTTAGAGGCTCCAGTAAATTTTGCACAAATATAATTTGTGGCGTGTGAAATCGCGGCCATCTAGCAGAAAAAAATGATTCCGGGGTGGAAATAAAGGCTGTTTCTGAGTGTCGTAATGGTGATTCATAAATTTTTAAGAATGTCTGAACAGTCAGAAGGCGAATTCTACAAGAAAGTGGAGGGAACCCTCGATTCGAGATACAACACATTGTTGGCAACTGTTTTGGGAAGGCCAAGGCATAAGCGCAAAGCTTCTTTTTCCAGAAGAATTAGAGACCGCAACTTGTAAGCTGGAACTCCAGAGAAAAGTAAACATCCAAATTCCAAAATGGGACGAACGTACATGCGATATATCATTACTAATGTGTCTCTTCTCATTTCTATGCGGTAGTTGCTTAGCCTACGTAATATGTCAATGGCCCGCACTCCTATTCCGGCGATATATCCGATATGAGGTCGCCAGTTAAGCGACGTGTGATGAATTACTCCAAGGTATTTAACAGATTCCAGCTTTGGTATGTCCTCATGGTGGTAAGACAGAGAAATGTTCACAGGGTATTGCAGCGGGAAAACAAGGAGGGCACATTTACTCGGATTAAGTAAAAAGCTGTTGCGATCGAGCCAGCTCTCCAATGCATTAAGGTAAGTCTGCAGTCGTTCAGATAAGGTCTGAATGTTATCTGCCATTGCGAAAAATGCGATATCGTCTACATAAACATAAGTTGTTATATCCTGTTTACGTGGAACGGTGCTCATTAGTAAATATAAATAGCACCGGGGAAAGCACCGAGCCTTGCGGTACTCCTCTCGTTTGGGTATGAGTAGATGATGAAAACCCATCTTTAAAACAATAAAATTTTCTGTCTGCAAGAAAATGGTGAACCCACGCTACTATGTATGATGGAAAATCAAGGTATTCTAATCGATCTATCAAAATAGAGTGCTCCACGGTATCATATGCTTTAGCGATATATAAGGTAAGTAAGGCTGCATATTTTTTATGCAGCCGAGCTAATTGAAGCCGACTCTTTAAATCAACGTGGGCATCCTAAATCGAACAACCAGCCCTGAACCCAGTTTGACAAGGACTTAAAATTGACCTCATGGTAATAATTTCATTAATTCGTATATTGATGATTTTCTCTACCAATTTTACTAGGTTTGATGTCAGTGCAATCGGCCTTATGTTATCCAACGTATATGCATCATTTTCATTTTTAGCAACAATACAATTTTGGAAATTTTCCATTCTGGAGGTATCCATGCGTTCCCTCACGAATAATTCACTAGTTCTAGCAAAATATTAGGCGATTCCTCGAGTGAACATTTCAACATAGAGTTCGTAATCCCATCTGGTCCGGGAGCCATCCTCGGTAAGCATAATACTGTCTGACTCAATTCAGATGAAAAAAACTTCTGGAAATTCATGCAAGTTTACCAGATCGGACTGAATAGCCAAAAAATTAGCAGTGAAGCGGCGTTCTAAGCCTTGCGCTCTCTTCTAGAGAGGTGTTCATTTCTTCCGGCGTCAAGACACATGACTGCAACGTTAAAGGTGCTGGCAGTACTTTTCTTGTCCGAAGATAAGCGAACAAAGCACGCTTATTTTTAGATTTAGAAAGATAATCAAAATGTCTACTGTCGTATTCTTCTTTCACGCGGTTCACTGTACGCTTAAATACGCCAGCAAGGAATTGATAGTCCTTCCAGTTTGTTGGGCTTTGATTAAGAAGAAGTTTTTTCCAAGCGGCTTTTCGTCTTCTATAATCGCGCGTACACTCATCATTCCACCAACGAGAGGAGGATCGTTTATTGAATGGAATAGAAAATTCGAAATTTTTTCTAGATCCCTCCAGCATTGAAGCAATCGTAGATGCAATCTCCTTAGTACTGGCATTTCCAAGCTTGGAAACGGCAGAACGAAGGCAGGTTTGAAATTCGCCATGGTTGATGTATGTGCGTTTTGGCTGATCTAAAGTTATTGTTGGACAAGTAATGTCAAAAACTACAGGAAGATGGTCGCTGTTGCCGAATCCAGAACAGCCCATGAGAAAACCTTGATTGCATTGGAGCAAAACGTTAAATCTAATACTGAGCTAGTTTGACCTCGGACAAATGTTACATGACCTTCATTCAGACAGGAGTGCTTGTGATCAATAGTTCATTCCCACAGTCGCCTACTACAAGAATCTGTCCTTATACCCCAAGACAAATGATGTGAATTAGAGTCTCCTGTGAGTACAACTTCCTTTCTACATGCTACCAAAACGCTATCAAGATAACGCGTACTTTGCACACCGGAGGGGAAGTAACAATTTACAATTGAAAATGATGGTATCCGGAGAGACAAAAGTCTCATGCTAATATTTCACAATCCAAGTCTAACATTCTGAAAGAAATTTTCGCCCTATGGCATAATTTACTTGATACAAGGATTAATAAACACCACCACGTGATGGGCGATCTAATCGAAAAGAACAAAAACCTGCAAGATGGAAATTTTTATCTGGTGTGAGCATAGTTTCTTGGAGAATAATAATATCAAGATTAAAGTTATTGCAAAAGTAATGTAAGTCGGTTGAGGCTGAGAATATAGAACGGCAGTTCCACTGTAGTACCCTCAACTGACCTATGGTGTTGAGCGCACCACAGAGGCGCATGTCGCGCCCTTGTTAGCATCTTCACGCAAAATAGCTGATTCATTCCGTCTAGATTTGGACTTGAGATTGGTGAAGATAGGGGATCTGGTACGTTTATTAGTTCGTATATCAAGTTCCATATCTGTAGCAGTACTTGTGCTCGGGTGAGGCGAATGTCGGTCCAAGTGCACCTGTGTTCCTGACTGCTTAGCCTTGCCTGCAGATGCAGAAAGTTCGTCCAACACTAATTGCGTAGCTGTGTGGCATCGCTGGTAATGTCTAATACTGCTGGTTCTGTACTAGTCTTCACTGTTTGTCTAATCTGACTTGAAAGAATTTGCACTAAACAGTCGGAAAGGTGAGATTTGAGTTTATCCATTGCCTTGCTCACTGCTTTTTTCCACAGCAGTTTCAATACCTGCGATAGGTTGGAGTCCATACTGGAAATGCAGCGCCCTGTAATACCAGAGTATCCAAAAGCCCTGTCTCTAACTATGTCAATGGCTTCCCTTCGAGAACAGCGGCGGCGGTCAATAACTTCAAGGATTTGAACCTCCTGGGAACGAGCGGAACAGTCAGAGTTGTCGGCGCAGTGACTGCCCCCACAGAGACAACACTTTTCCGCTGTTGCAGTACATTTGCTTGAAGGATGGCTCTCACCGCAGGTGCTACAACGAACGTTTGATTTACATCCTCCCGCACTGTGCCCGAACCTCCAGCAGTTCTTGCATTTAATCGGACGAGAAGCGAGGGGTTCTACTCGGAAGATCAGTGGCCATAATTTTATTTCTGGCGGGCATTTTGTGCCCACAAGTGTCGCGATGACAGATTCGGTTGGTACCCTCTCGTTGTCGACTAGGCGATTACACCGGTAAATTGAAATTACGCCTGCTCCAGAGAGCCTGTCTAGGGTCTCAGCTGGACTCAGCTTGGAGTCGACTCCCCGTACAAAGCCTTTGGTACATGCAAAGTGAGGTGGAATAAAAGCACTCACCGGGGTAGCAGCAAAGGAGGTGCATTTAAGAAGATCCTGCACGCAGGTCTGATCCGGCGACCTACACACGATACCTCCTCGCCCAAATGGGCGCACGTCTGTGATGGTCTGGAAATGATTTGGAGTTGTCTTAAGTTCCTTTTGAACCGCCTGAGGGTTTGTAAGTCTGATGAAGCCTCCATTTGTAGTGCCACGGGAATACTGTCGATACCACTGCGGAGAAGGGAGTCTAGCGGTAATTCATTAGACGGCAGGGACGCTGACCAGGCGGATCGCGCCTGGCCAGGAGAAGTAGTCGACATGAGCGCTAGAGATACGGTTAGACTCAGAAACAGATAAACTATAAAATCGCACTCTAAGACAGAAAGTTAAAACCACTCAATCCTCAGCCAAGAACACCCCAGTAGGTTGAGCACGGGCAAGCCAGGCTCCGAAGCTCCTGGGATGTCAAGGGCATTGACCAAGAGTCGAGCCTGATGATCTGATGGCTTGCTTGCTTGCTTGATTTTTTCTTTTGTGGCTCTCACCCACTGAGGAGGATTGGCCAATAAGTCAGTGGTTAATGCAAGTCAATACCTTTAGGTTTTCTAGACTAAGGGAATAGGATTACTTTGTTTTGACTGTGAAATTAATTTGGCGCAATGTAAAAAAAGGGAGGAGGAGAAAAATAATAAATTTGTTGAATATCTGAGGTGTAATCTTTATATTAAATCCTTCTGAAGGTTAAATCATTGCAGTGTAACAGCTAAATAATAAATGGTAGATTGGCTAAAAAATCGAGAGCTGATCAAAGGCTCTGCAAAGGTAATCTTCTTGTGTTATAAAGAAATTCGCAGAGAGCCCCACAGATGTTCCTCTCGCTGTATCCCAATGAAGTGGCCCCAAAAGACAAAATAATAAAAGTAGTAAGTGATATTCCTAGTTTTATAAATAAAATTTTGAAGTAATTTTTTTTTATTTTTGAAACGGTGACAAGTGATAGGAAAATGGCCGATATGTTCACGTTCATTAGAGCTTGAGCACAGAGGGGATGGCACCAGACCAGAGGGGATGGCACCAGAGCACAGAGGGGATGGCAGCGTCGTGGATAGTACTGTCGTCCTTCTCCTTTCTTTTTTTTCTCTCCTTCAACGTCTCGTTCCTCTAACCTTTATTGCCCTTATCTCCTTCCCCAGCACAGGGTAGCCAGCCAGTCTGAGAGCTGGCTAACCTCCCTGTCCTTCCTCCTTCACTCGTCTTCCTCCTTGTAATTGAACTTTCCGTTTACTGGCCACAAGTTAAGCCAAATAAAAAGTTTCATCTGAACGTCCTCTCTACTTCGTCCACGCCTCGTCATTCACTTCATGACTTCGTGACGATATAAACATCAACGAGCGATACACGTCAATGAGTTTTCAACAGTGATGTATTTGTATTCACTGTCATCGTGATGCGCAATTTTTCGCACAACATAGGCGAGCTCACGACGAAAAAAACGATAATTTTGCTGCACGCATTGTTTGTTGAAGACCTGACAGCTTCGTGCCCCGACAGTCTGATTCGTTTCGGAAGTTCGGGCTCACAAATAACGATGAGAACAAAGACGTTTGTGTAGACAAGGCGACGAACATGAGAAAGGCATGATTTTAGCCTGGCGTTCCACTGAATGACAAACGCTGTCTTCACTTCTTTACGAAAGGATGAGGTACGGGAAGCACTGGTCAATGCCGTTAAGCACAAGTTTTATTTTATTTAGTTATTTATTTGCAAATACTGCTGCCCTATGCGGGGATATTGCAGGATTGTGGTACATTTTTATGAGCAAAATGAAATACACTGTTAACAAGACTGACATCACAGCAAAAAGAAAATACATTGGGACAAGAATTTACCATAACAGTGTGTCTACAAAATTTGACAACGACAATTCACGAATGCTTGCGGGGAACTCGTTCCACCGTTCAAATAACTCAAGTAAAACAGCTGTTAGGGATTGCGTGTGGTTTCCTCTGCCCCACACAAGCTTTCACAGCTGGCTAGGCTGACATGTGCCGCTACACACAAGAAACAGCTGTGCAGAACGAAGCACAGAAGCCGTGTTGTCAATTGCATTAGTAACGTTGTTTACATGATCGTGCGGTGCCTGTTATATTGGGGCAAACTGGAAGATGTCTCAACGACAAATGGCGTGGGCACCCGTGCAATGTTCGCAGCGGCAACGATGGTTTTGTGCCCCAGCATGTGAATAGATGCGGCTCTGAAGAACAGTTTCATAACACAGTCGTACTGTACAAACACAAAGATGAGCGCACAAGGCTTATAATTTAGGCAGCATATATAGCGCGTGAACACTTGACTTGCGTCAGCAAACCGTCACTAGTCTGTACAATAAGGAGCTAGCATTTGAAGACAGTAGCAGATGCCATAGGAGTTAAGTAATCACTAAGGCACAGTAGGCAATGGTAAGGTGGGGCTGAGGTAAATATTTTTTATCTTTTATCAGTTCTGTTCTTTTGGTCCGCGATTTTGTCTT
The DNA here is from genome assembly GCA_013436015.1 of Rhipicephalus annulatus. Taxonomy (NCBI): domain Eukaryota; kingdom Metazoa; phylum Arthropoda; class Arachnida; order Ixodida; family Ixodidae; genus Rhipicephalus; species Rhipicephalus annulatus. The sequence continues at coordinate 27,026 of WOVY01016039.1, read as the reverse complement.
ATCGTATGTGCAACGACACTCTCTTTCAACTTTCAGTATACATTTCATACTTTTCCGAATAAATATTCAGTTGGTAGTAAGCGTTTGTCCCTGTCTTTCTGTTCGCGTCTAAGTAGTGCGCTTTCATTTCAAAACAATCATGTATCACCAACTCGTCTCTAAAGTATATATATAAAAATAAGAAGGTTGTTATAAAGTAAAAAAAAACATGTATCCATGCCCACAGAGGTAAAACGGGGGCTTAGGCAGGGGTGTCCTCTGTCTCCCGTGTTATTCATGACGTACCTGCAAGGATTAGAGGCCAAATTAGAGGGAAGTGGACTTGGCTTCAACCTCTCTTTCGTCAAACAGAAAAACTCTTTGAACAGGCATTACCAGCATTGATGTACGCAGATGATATCGTGCTAATGGCCGACAACAAGGAAGATTTGCAGAGATTGATGGACATGTGCGGTAATGAGGGAGATAGGTTTTTAGATTTTAGATTCAATAAGAAAAAATCAGCAGTCGTGATTTTTAGTGATATTGAAGGTAGTTAGCTTGTTATAGAGGAGGTCTCTCTAGAGATAACACATAAATACAAATATCCGGGCGTATTGATAAGCAATGGGACTGAGTAGTTAAGGGAACACAAAATATACGTAACGACTAAAGGTAACAGGAATGAAGCGGTGATGAAAAATAGGGCATCATGGAATTACGATAGGTATGATGCGGTGAGAGGAATATGAAAAGGTGTCGTGGTTCCTGGTCTGACTTTCGGCAATGCGGTCTTCTTCATGCGATCAGAGGTTCAAGCAAGATTAGAAATTAAGCAACGAGGAATGGTTGCTTTAAGAGCTCGCAATAATTCACCAAGTCAGGAAGTACAAGCTGATATGATACGGACATCATTCGAGAGCAAAGAAGCTAGCAGCAAGATAAAATTTGGGAAGCTTTCGAAAGAAATGGGGGAGGAGCGTTGGGCTAGGAAGCTTTTCAGCTACTTTTACATGAGGAATATTGATACAAAACAGAGAAAGCAAAAGATAAAATTGACGGGTAAATACTTAGAAAAACAGCAGGTGGCCAAACCAAAAAGACCTATCGGTTAAGAATAAAGTGAAGGAAACGAAGACTGACATGTGGAGAATTGGCATGATTAAGAAGTCCGCACTAGAGATCTATCGAACTTTAAAGCAGGAAATTGCCAAAGAAAGGATCTATGATAATACTCGGGGTAGTTCTCTACTGTTTGAGGCGAGGACGGGAGTACTGCGAACCAAGACATATCGGGCCAAATACGAAGGGGTAGACACAGTATGCAGTGCGTGTGGAGAGGAAGAAGAAACTGCCGAACACCTGTTAATGTTCTGTAAGGGGCTTCACCCTATACTTCAGGATGATGGCGCAGAGTTTTTCAAAGCACTGAGGTTTATGGTCAATGAGGATGACGAATACTTTATGCGGGTAGAATTTACTAGAAGGAGGTTATCTGATTGGTGGCTAAAGTCAACGCACGAGTGAAAATTAAACCATTCACTGCAAAGTACCAGTCCTCAACTTCACTATTGAAAGAGAAAAAAATAAATCTAGTTTTTGGTTCACTAAGTATTACGGCTAGGTGGCGTTAGCCGCCACCCGACCTAAAGGACGAAGTCATATCAATCCCTCCATCCATCTGGCAGGAGGATCCCAGGCATTTAAGCTCAGTGATGGATCGTTTTGGAATGCTTCTAAACTTGTATTCGTTCATTCTGAATGGGAGTCATCCCCATGCTTGCACTCTTCAATACTTTTGCAGAACCAGTCGCAATACTCTCCCTCGGTTCCACGATTGGTTTTTACCCCTATTCCTGCGGCATCACCATCTGTCCCTGGGGAAAATAGTATTCAGGCACCGGTTTCAAATCCGGCTGTGGTGCCCAGCCGCAAAGTTTTACCGTGCAATGAGCACGCTTCCGAGTCCTCGGACTGTTCTTGGACTCCGTCTCAAAACTTTACTGCATCAGGAGCCCAGTCCCCTTGCCAGTATCCTTCCTAACACTAATGGACATGCTTCCGAAACTTCAGGTTCCCATGTTTCGCGTCAGGGTTGGCCGTCCCCAGCTACAGCTGAGGGACGCTTAAGCGAGTCGTCGGACTCCTCAATGCTCTCATCTGTGCCTGCGCAGCGCGTAAGCGAGCCAATAGGCTCATCCTCACTTACAGAACTTGCTAGTCAGCAAGGGAGCACTTCAGAGCGTAATGTGCTTCGGTTTTCTAAGCGTTCGCGTAAGAAACCGTCCAGGTGTAAGCAATTCGTGTCCTAAGTTCTTCTTTCTTACTCGTATGTTGGAATCTGTACCATACGTGTGCATTGTTGTGTGTATGCTGTGCATTTATTTATTATATAAACGTATAAGGGATACACTTTATGCTAAGATTTTTTTTTGTTGGAAGTTGCCTGTATAAGTGCTTTCAGCCATGGTGCGCTGTGTACATAGTTATGTTTTTTTTTCGCCTTCTCATGCCGCTTCTCTCTTTTCCAATTGGTTACTTTACGACAAAAGGAGGGAGGATGTTAAAGTTTTAAATACAGAAGTGCCATGTGTCATTATATTCTTCTGAAATTGTATAAGGTTTTAAGAGTTAGTCATGTTCCGCTAATCATTGTATAAGGATCTTAGAGCCACATGTCCTTTTCTTTCTTAGGGGGGGGGGGCGGTCATGTGGTGTTTCGGTTTTGATTTTGTGGTTTCTAGATTCGGTTTCATGTAAAGTATTTTCGCCCTGAGGGGGCGCTACCCTGTGTATAGATGCGCGGCATTGTACATAATCAAGGAGTTCCTGCTTGAATACCGGCTGCTGCGAACCTTGTGTCGGCCGGTGCGTCAGCGCCGTGCCCTGTGTTCTCCGTGCAGCGCGTCTGCCGCACGATACTGCACTGTCAATCGCAGCTCGACAGCATAAGATGTAGCGCACACGTGATCTGCAGTAGTCATGCGGTAGCGTTGCTTGTAGCAGCCGTCGGAAGAAACCGCGAATATTAGAACTGTCGGAGTGTCATGGTGGGACACATCTTCGCGCTGCTCCTACCCCAAGTGCCTTAGTATAGCCCACGGCATAGAACTCCCTTTCGTGTTAATTAAAATGTGTTACATTTGATATTGGGTCTGTTGTTTAGGCCACTGGAAAAGATTGTTACCGTACTTTCATTTGTTGTTTTTTTCCTGCAGGTGCCTTTGTGGGTTTTGTGTGCGCAGCGCAAAAGCTGTGGGAAATGTGTGTTGTCGAGTGATTGCGCAAGACCGATCACTGCCTTATATGACACGCACATTTCCACAGCCTGTGATTAAATCCCGCTGTGCTGGAAGCCATGTATTGGAAACATTAGGAACATTGCGTTCCTACTCCATCCTACCTGCACAAGTAATTAGATTTCGTTCTAATTTTCCATCAAAAAGGAAAAAAGGGGAGGGGATATAGAAGCAATCTTCTCAAAATGTGTTGCAGGGCCATGCTCAAAAAGTGTTACAAGACCCCATTAAAGGAGCACTGATATCAAATTTCAGGATCGAGATGTGCCCATCATTTGATCGCTTCGTATGCATAGGTCTTATTGGCCAAATTTGAATGGCATCCGTCCGGTGGAAGGTATTTTAATTCGATCTCACACAGTGTAGGAAACATAAAAAGAAAAAACGGAAAATATACTGCCCTGCGACATGGACGCTAGTGCTTCGTGTTCGGTGTGATAAATTCCACGAATACTCTCCTGAGTGACGCTAGTAACAATGACGTCGACGATCTGAGTGTGTTTGGAGCCGACTCCCGACCATGCCCTCACTTATGGCTCTCCTTGCTGTGTGGAAGCGTGCGTGCGATTCATGGTGTTGCATCGACTGATTTGACATGTGCTTCACAGCGTGAGCACGATCATTCAGAGTTACAACACGTGCCATAATGTCGGGGAACCGCTGCGCAGTGAGAACCTGCACGTCGAGGCGCGGAAAAAAGCAAAAATTGCGTGTGGTTTCGACCAGGCCCGGGAAACTTTCAAGTTCCCGCGATGGCCGCAGAGGGTAAAAAAATTGGCCGCAGCGAGTTTCATCATGTACGCGTAGGGTGGAATTACTAACTCCTCTTGCAGTGGTCAGATAGTTAGTGCGCATTTTTTGTGTTATGGGCGCTCAAAGTGGCTAAAGTTTTTATTGCAGGATGTATAAAAAACCGTTAAAAGAGCAATTATCACGTCGTTTTTTATAAAAAACTGAATAAAATAATTTCGGTTCACTTTTAGTATTATTACAAAAGCGGTGACTGAGTTCAAGTATTAAGATTATCGTGACGCTCGAAAAGCAGCAGGCCATAGGCATCAATTGCGTGTCTGTCGGTTAATTTGTTCAAATTGTCCCGCAGTTAGCCGCGGTACTTTTTGTCGATCAGCATTACGAAGCTACGTTTTAGTTCAGCTTTGATATATCAATGCGAGCTTGTGTGTTAGACTTTGCGGGCCGCTACGACGAAGCGAACCTGTCTAAAGGCTGTGAACCATGTCAGCTGCTGCACCTCACTGACGTCCGGCTGCGCAGCCTCCACCGCGCAAATTCAACACTGGCAAATCACTCGGAGACTGCTTACGAAGACGGAATAATCGCGCACAATGTGGGCGTGTTCACCGGTGAGTGAAAATGCGCTGCTTTGCATCTAAACATGACCCTTTTCTTTTGCATGCGCTAAGGTATTCGTCATTTCATAAGCCTCTTCGACTTAGCTATGCACACCTTGCGAATGTTTGAGATTGTTTACTTCGTTCTCACGTTCGGTGAAGCTATATTTGCTGCAAAAAGTGGTAACATATATCACAGCATACGTTCTACCTGTTTCTGCTCAAAATGAGTCTGCTGCAATATATGGTCATAAATTCAATGCATAGTACAGCCAAGTGAACCTTTAGTACATCTGCGTGTTTGTACATTTCTCGTAAGTTTACAATGAAGCATATTACATTTGCGTGAACCATATAGTCCATCCAGTTAGGGAATTACCTAGCTTTGTCCTCTGAAGAACTTCACTAAAAGAAATTCATTATAATGACATCCACAAGACAAATTCACGAAAACATCAATGTTATGTCCACACTACTTTTCTTATATGCAGTGTTTCCGGATACATTCTTCTTAGTCATGCATCACCGATCCGTTCACGATTCTACCACAACTAGGACTGTTTTTTCCTTGCAACCCAACCAAACTCTCCAAGGAACTGCTCATATCAGTGCACGCTTGGACGCCTCATCGCTCTGAACCTACCTAAAGTCAGCGCAAAATGTGTCCTCACTGAACGCAAGCTCATGGGCCAAAATTCTCGCAAAGTATGGTTAAAGACACTTTATTGATTGAACATATTTTGTTCAACCATTTCTGTCTTACCCAGCTCATGGCTGTTTTTTTTTTCTCGGAAATCTGGACTAAAGAGAGACCATTGATTTCCAAGCTACCCACATCCAGTCGTAAGAATCTCAACAGCTACCTATAGTGACAACCCCATGCGCCACCAATATACCAGGTGGACAAACGGAAGCTTTATACTGAAAATCAGTGATAGCGTACGGTATGTTCAAGCTGTACGAAATACGTTGCACATATTGTTGTTGCTTGCTTTATGTATTACTCAGTCGTCAAATTTCTTGGACAGTGCACGTGATGAGGTACACGTGCTGTACTTCACTCTACGTGTCAAACTTTGCACAGAGTATTGCATATGACTAGGTAACAAATTGGCTTTTAGTAGTGCATATTTAGCAGCCATTATTTTTCACATTGCGTATAGATTGCTGTGAATGTAAAGACTGTTGCAGGGCAGTAATACGTACAGATATGGTAGTGTTGAAACAAAGTTATTGACACCGCCTTCGGGTTAGGAGTGACACTGTCAAAGCTCGATAGAAGAAACTGTGCAAGAACTTGTCCCTTTATTAAGCGAGACATGTCTTGCAGAGGTAGCCATTGCAAAGCCGTACCATGAGAGCAAAATAAGAAGAAGAACAAGGATGAGTGGATCACATTCGGAAGCATTCTCAAATCATGAGTGATAATCTGTCACTAACCCTCAAGAGGAAAGTATATAACAGCTGCATCTTGCGCGTACTTAGCAACGGAGCAGAAACCTGGAGGCTCACAAAGAGGGTGCAGCTTTAATTGAGGTTGAAGCAGCGAGCGATTGAGACAATAAATATGGGTGTAATATTAGGACACTAGAAGGGAGCAGAGTGGGTCAGGGAACAAATCAGCGTCAAGGACATCATATTTGAAATCAAGAAGAAGAAATGGACGTGGGCCGAGCACGTAGCACATAGGCAGGAAAACCACTGATCATTAAGGGTGACTGACTGGATTCTCAGAGAAGGAAAACGCACGAAGTGAAAACAGAAGGTTAGATGGGACGATGAGAATAAAAAGTTTGTACGTATAACGTGGCAGCAGAAAGCACAGGAGCAAGTTAACTGGACGATCATGGGAGAGGCCTTTGCCCTGCAGAGGGTGTAATCAGGCTGATGATACGCCAAAAACAAGCATTGACATGCACGCAAGCAGCGAGCCTTAGTGTTAAACGTTATATCAATGTTTGTGCTTCGAAACATGTTTGTTTAAATGACAGAGTTAATCAAAATGAGAAGTAGTCAGTATTTTTCATTCACATGCATTTCTTCTATGTTTCTGTGAATTAGGAACCCCACTCCGAGTTCTATTCTGTAAGCCAATCCCCGATAGCAAAGGACGTGCCCACTCTGTAGCACCGTATAGGCCTCATCTGTCTTAACCTCACTGAGCCCTATTATATCTCATTTAACACCCTCTAGCTCTTCGAATAGTACAGCTAGACTTCCCTCACAAGATAATGTTCTAGCGTTAAATGTTGCCAAGTTTAGGTTCCAACATAGGCAACCTATAGAAATACAATGGCAATAATGAAAGGGTGGTAGGTATTGTAAATAAACTGAATAAGAGATACAATATGAAGGTGGTACAGACTTACGCGCCTACATCCAGCCATGATGACGCTTCAGTTGAAAGCTTCTATGAAGACGTAGAATCGGCTATGAGTAAGGTAAAAACACAGTATACTATACTGATGGGAATCTTTAATGCAAAGGTGGGGAAGATTGATTGATATGTGGGGTTTAACGTCCCAAAACCACTATATGATTATGAGAGAAGCCGTAGTGGAGGGCTCCGGAAATTTAGACCACCTGGGGTTCTTTAACGTGCACCAAAATCTGAGCACACGGGCCTACAACATTTCCGCCTCCATCGGAAATGCAGCCGCCGCAGCCGGGATTCGAACCCGCGACCTGCGGGTCAGCAGCCGAGTACCTTAGCCACTAGACCACCGCGGCGGGGCAAAGGTGGGGAAGAAGCCTGCTAGAGACCACGCAGAGGGAGATTATGCCATCAGTACTAAAATGCCAGAGGAGAGCTACTAGTAGAATCCACAGAACGCAAGATTTTACGGATTTTGAATACCTTCCACCGAAAACGAGGAAACCAAGAGTTGACTTGGAGGAGCCCTAATGGAGAAAATAAGAACGAAATATACTTTATAACGAGTGCACACCCAGGCATCTATTTTATTTATTTATTTAATAATACTGTCAATCCTCGCTTGAGGATCATAACAGGGAGGGAGTACAATATCAGTACAAACAGAACGCCTAAAAAAACCACTCTGCAATAAACACATGAAAACAGAATGTGCAGTACTTCAAGCATTACCAAAATAAGCATCAATTTCTCTGTCAGAAGTTTGTACATTGGTACTATTAATAACATGTCGGGGTAAAGAATTCCATTGTTCTATAGCATCCGGGAAAAATGACCACCGAAAGATGTCAGTGCGAGCGCTGAAAGGTTCAATGGGGGCATCATGATTCAATCTAGCGCTACGTTTTCCGGGAAGGCGTATGTACTCGTCTTTAGGTATTTTGAATATCCCTTGGATTGTACGAAATAATGTTTTATGTTTTTGTTTCCGTCTTTGAATTTCCAGTGATTCTAAATTGCATTAATTTAGCATATCAGTTACTGAATCCCGCCTTCTATATCTAGAGCACACAAACCGAGCTGCACGCCTCTGAATACGTTCTAACTTGGTGACCAAGTGTTTCTGGTGAGGGCTCCAAACCACAGAGGCGTATTCCAGTCTAGGTCTAATATATGTATGGTATGCAAGCAGCTTTACGTGTTTCGGTGTTTTATGCATCTTTGCTCGTAGAAAACACAGTTTTTTTAAATGACTCAGAACAAACCGATTCAATGTGACGGTGCCAAGTTAGGTTGTTCGTAATTTTCACCCCTAAGTATTTAAAATGGGGCGTTTTACGGAGTTTATTGCTCCCGATGTTGTACTGGAAATTCAGAACATTTTTCTTATTGGTAATGTGCACATATGTTGTTTTTTAAAGTTAATTTGCATATACCATTCGCAACACCACAGTTCCAAATCTTCAAAGCACTTATTCAACTCGAGTTGATCATCATTACAGCTTACAGGCATATAAATCAAACAATCATCAGCATAAAGTTTCGTCTTAACAGGTGGCTTTACAATAGTACTTATATCATTTATGTACAAAATAACAACAGCGGGCCAAGCACGGACCCTTGAGGCACACCTGAAAACAAATCTAGCGTAGCTGAAAAAGAACCATCGATCCTCACTGCTTGATTGCGTTTACTCAGGTAGGCGCCAATCCAATTTAAAATTTCATCACTGAATCCCATTTTGCTCAGTTTAAAAAGCAGTTTACTGTGGTTTACAACATCAAAGGCTTTAGCAAAATCAATACAAATTACATCAACTTGTTTGCGATCGTCTATAGCCGAGCATCGTGTAAGATCTGGAAGTGGTTGGCAAGGTATGATGCAGTGACCATAAAGTGATATGGTCTCGAATTCACCTTGACTTGAAGAAGGAACGACAGAAACTGATATGCAAGAAGCCAATCAATAAGCTAGCACTTAGAGGCAAAGTACAGGAATCCAGAGCCTCGCTTCAGAACAGGTACTCGGCTATTAGTGAGGAAACCAACCTTAGCTTAGATACAGTGAATAATATTCTGACGAGTATCATTACGGAATGTGCATTGGAAATTGGAGGCAGGGTAGTTAGACAGGACACTGGCAAGCTTTCTCAGGAAATGAATAATCCCATTAAGAAGCGTCCAATCATGAAAGTCTCAAGAACAACAGACTAAATGGAACTAGCAGAGTTTTCGAAGTTGATTAATAGGCGTAAGGCATGTGATATAAGAAGGTAGAACATGGAGAGAATTGAACAGGCTCTGAAAAACGGAGAAAGCGTCAAAGCAGTGAAGAGGAAACTTGATATAGGCATAAATTGGATGTATGCACTAACGGACAAAGAAGGCAAAATAACTACTAATATGGATAGGATAGGTAAAATAGCGGAGAAGTTTTACAGAGATATGTACAGTAGCCGGGACAACCACGACCTCAATATTATAAGATTTAGCAGTAATGCAGATGACACCCTACCAGTAATGATAGAAGGAGTAAGAAAATCTTTGGAGAGCATGCAAAGATGCGAAGCTGCTGGTGAGGATCAGGTAAAATCAGATCTGCTGAAAGATGGAGGGCAGATTGTGTTAGGAAAACTAGCCACCCTGTTTACGAGGTGTCTCCTGACGGGAAGAGTACCAGATTCTTTAAAAAATGTTACATCATCTTAATACATAAGAAAGCAGATGGCAAGGACATGAAGAATTACAGGCCGATCAGCTTGCTCTCTGTAGTATACAAGCTATTTACAAAGGTAATTGGTAACAGAGTAAAGAAAACATTAGAATTCAATCAACGAAATAAGCAAGCAGGATTTCGAACAGGCTACCTAACAGTTGACCACATTCATACTTTCAATCAGGTAATGGAGAAATGCTCAAAATATAACCAACCACTATAAATAGCCTTCTTAGATCACAATAAGGCGTTTGATTCAGTAGAAATATTAGCCGTCAAACAGAAACTGCGGAATGAGGGTGTTAGTTGGGAGGCGGCCACGCCGCTCCAGCAGTAAACGTGACAGTCGGACCATGCCAACAGAAAAGAACAGCCCGTTTTATTCACACTCGTGAATATATATAGGAAAGTAAGGGGGAGAGGGAAGGGGGATAAGATTGTGCACATGCGCACTTGAGAGCTTGGGTCGCGTCGTTCAATGGGTTACAGCATTTCTTCTCCCTTAGTAGCCAAAACGCACGACCGGTTTCTTGGCTCGTGTGGAGCGACGTAGTACGTATGGTTGCGATTCTGGGGTACTCTGAGAGGTAGCCGGCGCCGTTGTTTCTAGTCGTACCGGCCCTGGGGGAACCGGTGTAGATGGCCTCGACATGTCGTCGGCTGCTGGCGTTTCATCTGGGCTCCGCTTGCGAACTTGATCCACGTGGCGGCGGACAAGGCCATCCACAGTCTTTACCTCCAGGAGGCGAGTGCCACGCGTAGCCTCCACTGTGCCTGGGAACCACTTGTCTCCGGCGCCGTAATTTCGCACGTACACGTAGTCTCCCGGTGCGAAATTCCAGCCTGGGTCACTCGCAGCTTTGGCAGGATAGACTCTGGAAGGAAAAGACATCTCCATTCTTGTGCGCAGATGGTATCCTAATAGCCTCTCTGAGGGAGAAGGACCCTCCTGGTGTGGTGCGTTCCGATAATTGCACAATACACGTGCCAGTGAGGTGAGGAGGCAAGTGCCGCCTATCTTCTTCAAGCCATCTTTGATAGTGCGCACGGCTCGCTCTGCTAGTCCATTACTCTGGGGGTGATAGGGAGGTGTTCGAATATGCGCAATGCCATTGCGCTCCATGAACTGCTCGAACTCTCGTGCCGTGAATGGCGTCCCGTTGTCAGAAACCACCGTGCGCGGTATACCAAAACGGCTAAATATCGTTCTGAGGGCCTCGACTGTGCTATGCGAGTTGGCCTGCGACACGGGAAGCGCCTCAATCCACTTGGTGTGCGCGTCGACAACGATGAGTAACATTTTCCCTTTTACTGGTCCCGCATAGTCCACATGTAACCGCGACCACCTTTCGTGCGTCTCGGGCCAATTTACTGGTTCTTTTGCCTGAGCCATCGGCAACGCTTGCACACAGTTTTGGCATGTCGCCGCAACGCGCTCGATGTCTTGCTCTACGCCGGGCCACCAAAATAACGATCTGGCCTTCGCCTTCATGGTGGAAATTCCTTGGTGGGCTTCATGCAGTAGCCTTAGCAACTTCCCGCGTGCTGCTGTCGGCACTACAAAGCGATGGCCCCAGTAAAGAAGTTCTTCACTAACAGACAGCTCATGCCGCCTTTTGTAAAAATCGGCGATTTCTGTAGTTTCCGTGTCGAGTTTTTTCGGCCAACCTTCCCGGGTATACTTGCGTACCTGGAAAAGTACCTCATCCGCGACGGCGAGTGCCTGGAGTTCCTTCCATGGCAGGGCCGGCTGATCCCACTGGTCCAGGGTCAGAACTTGAGCTTCGTCCTCCTGGTCCACTTCTTCCTGCAACGGTTGGGGTAGACGGCTAAGAGCATCAGCATTGCACATGAGTTTACCCGGTCGATGTTGCAACCGATAACTGGTAGGCACCAAGTATGATGGCCCAACGCTGAATGCGCGCAGCGGCCATAGCCGGCGTCTGACGATCCGCTCTTATGAGACCCAACAGTGGTTGATGGTCGGTTAGAAGCGTGAACTGTCTGCCCAGCAGATAATCTCGGAATCGCGTGACGCCATAAACCAGAGCCAACGCCTCACGTTCAATCTGTGCATAATTCTTTTCTGCGGCAGTAAGCGTCCTGGATCGAAATCCAAGGGGCTGATACTGTCCTTCAATTCGGTGGAATAGTGCCGCTCCCACACCGTAGGGTGACGCGTCGCACTCCAGAAATAGCTCTCGTGCGGGATCGAAGTGAGTTAACACAGGCGCGGAACACAAAACGGCTTTTGCTTTTCGGAAGGCATCGTTTTCGCGCTCATCCCAAGACCATTTCGATTTCTTTTCCAGAAGAAGGTATAGGGGACTCAGGAGCGTGGACAGATTAGGCAAGAATTTATTGTAGAAAGTTAGCATGCCCAAAAAAGACCGCAATTCCGTGACATTGTGAGGAGTCGGTGCCAGCTTAATTGCTTCGATGTTCTTGTCTGACGGGTGCAACCCTGCCGCGTCAATTCTGTGTCCAAGATACGTAACTGACTCCTCACCTATTCGGCACTTGTCCGCGCGGAGCTTCACGCCGTACTCCCTGAACCGCTGCAAGACTGCTTGCAGGTTCGCAGTTGGCTTATCGTTCGCATCTGCTATCAGGACGTCGTCTAAGTACGCTTGAACCCCTGGGAGGCCTTGCAGCACCTGCTCAATTGTTCGTTGAAAAATCGCAGGGGCCGAGGCTATCCCAAACGGTAGCCTGTTATAACAAATGAGGCCCTTGTGAGTGTTTATAACCGCTAACTTGCGCGAATCTTCGTCTAGAAGAATTTGGTTGTAGGCATCACGTAGATCCAAGATACTGAACTGCTGCCCTCCACGAAGCGTAGCGAAAATGTCGTCCACTACGGGTAGAGGATAACTTTCCATTTCACATACTGGGTTTAGAGTAACTTTGAAATCGCCACAGATGCGGACTGTTCCGTCACGTTTCAGCACTGGCACCACCGGGGTTGCCCATTCTGAATAGGAAACTGGCGTAATAATGCCTTCGGCCACGAGTCGATCTAGCTCGGCGGACACTTTGTCTAGCAAAGAAAATGGAATTTTTCTTGCCTTACAGAACCTTGGGGTTGCTCCGTCCTTTATATGAAGCCGTGCTGGTGGTCCCTTGATGGCTCCCAGGCCCTCCGCAAAAAGGTCTGCGTACTGTTCCAGCACGGGTGCCGCTGTCCGACTCTCCAGCTTCCCGTCCGATGAGAGTGACGCGATGTGAAGAAGCGGTGCCCCTTGTGTCTCGAGCATCTGTAACAGGTCACGGCCGCAAAGGCTAGGACCTTCGCAGTCTAACACAACCAGATCGCAGTCAACTGTTGCAGACTTGTAGGAAGCTTGCATTTTGACAATGCCCCGCACTGGTATCTTCCCAAGATAGCATGACAGAGTTAATGCAGCTTTACAAAGCGGTGGCCACTTATGACGATAGGCTTCGTATATCGCTTTTGGCACTACGCAGACAGGTGAACCTGTGTCGATTATCATATTCAGTGGCACTCCGTTCCATGTAACCTGCTTGTGTAGGGGCGGAACCAGGCTTCCATTACCCTTCACTGACCATATTTGTAGTGCGTTACAATCGTTATCCTTCACTTTCCGCTGAACACTCTGTTATCGCGAAGGTTCTGTTGGTGGTGGCTGTCCGGGAGCATACTCGCGCCAAGTGACCTTGTCGCCCACATTTGTAGCACCTGCGCCGTCGTAATGAGCATTCCCTGGCTTGATGTCCCTGTTTGCCACAGCAGCTGCAGTGCTGCGATAAGCTGCTCCGTTCGCTCCTGCTGATTTCGGGTTGCCTGCTACGCTGCACGTTGAACACCCCAACGGCGTCACCTTGCCCGGTCATCTGTTGCGACCCTAACTCCGCGCTTTCGGCTGCTAGAGCTAGTGCTTCCGCTTCTGCCAGCGTCAAGTCCTTTTTGGCTAATAGTTGTTTCTGCAGGTTTTTCGAGCGCACTCCACAAACGATGCGGTCCCTCAGCATTCGCTCCAACATTGAAGAGAAGTTGCAGTTATGCGCTAGCTTGCGAATCTCGACGATAAACGCCTGCACAGACTCCCCTTCTTGTTGGTTTCGGTGAAAGAACTTGAAGCTTTCTGATATCTCGTTAGGGGACGGATCATAGTGCTCGTTCAAGGTTGAAACAACTTCTTCGTAACTCAGCGAGCTTGGTTTTCGCGGTGCGATTCTGCCGCAAAGGATTTCAACGGTCCTCGATCCTAACGCAGCCACCAACAAGGCCCTTTTCTTCGCGTCGTCCGTAACTTCGTTCGCTTCGAAGTAGGCGTCAATCTTAACGAGATACGCTTGCCACTTATCTGTCTCCTCTGCAAAATCCGGAGGCTTGAGGGCCATGGCTGCGGGCGGGCTGATGGGCGTCTTCGTCTTGGTCTCGCCGCTGGCGCCCGGCTTACACGTATCGGTGGGTATTCTCGTCGCCACTGTTAGTTGGGAGGCGGCCACGCCGCTCCAGCAGTAAACGTGACAGTCGGACCATGCCAACAGAAAAGAACAGCCCGTTTTATTCACACTCGTGAATATATATAGGAAAGTAAGGGGGAGAGGGAAGGGGGATAAGATTGTGCACATGCGCACTTGAGAGCTTGGGTCGCGTCGTTCAATGGGTTACAGCAGAGGGCGTCAATGAATTATATATAAACACAATGGAAGAAATCTACAAAGGATCAACTGCTACCATAGTGCTTCGTAAAAAAAGCAACAGAATACCAATCAAGAAGGGTGTAAGGCAGGGCGACACAATCTCCCCAATGCTATTTACCGCGTGCTTACAGGAGGTTTTCAGAAGCCTAGTATGGGAACAGTTAGGGATAAGAGTTAATGGAGTATATCTTAGTAACCTGCGCTTTGCCGATGACATTGCATTGCTGAGTAACTCAGAGGACGAATAGCAACTCATCATTATGGAGTTACACAAGGAGAGCAGAAAGGTGGGTCTTAAAATTAATCTGCAGACAACGAAAGCAATGTACAACAGCCTCGTAAGAGAGCAGCACTTCGAGATAGGTAATAGTGCAATTCAAGTTGTAAAAAAGTATGTCTACTTAGGGCAGGTAATAACCGTGGAGCCGAACCACGAGATGGAAGTAACTAGAAGGATAAGAATGGGGTGGAGCACCATTGGCAAGCACTCTCAAATTATGACAGGGAGATCGCCACTATCCCTCAAGAGGAAAGTATGTAACAGCTGTATCTTGCCGGTACTTAGCTACGGAGCAGCAACCTGGAGACTTACAAAGAGGGTTCAACTTAAATTGAGGACGACGCAGTGAGCAATGGAAGAAAAATGGTAGGTGCAACCATAAGAGGCAAGAAGAGAGCAGAGTGGATTAGGGGACAAACGGGGGTTAAGGATATCATAGATGAAATCAAGTAAAAGAAATGGACATGGGCCGGGCATTTAGCGCATAGACAGGATAACCGCTGGTCATTAAGGGTAACTAGCTGGATTCCCTGAGAAGGCAAGCGGGTTAGGTGGGCAGAAGAGATTAATAAGTTTGCGGGTATACATTGGCAGCAGCAAGAACAGGACTGGGTTAACTGGCAGAACATGAAAGAGGCCTTTGTCCTGCAGGGGAGTAGTCAGGCTGATGATGATGATGATGATGATGATGCATTTGTTCTACTGTGATTCCATGACCACCATTCGTAGCTTGTCCAAGAGCATCCGCAATCTCATCCGCTGTGAAATGCTGCTGTTTTGTTGTTTTTCACCTCTAGTAAATTTAAATTCGTTTGATTTTGCTAAATGTTGTGATCACTGTGGACAGACCTCTGCGAGCAGCAATGAAAACAATGTGCTCCCTGCTTGAAATAAGTGCTTTGGATACCAATGTGTTCAAATTATCGAGAGATTTCACCTATAGAAATACACAGGGCTGTGGATTTCTGCTTAACCGAGTTCAAATAACGACATTTTATTGTTAAATTATTTGTTTTATGTAAAAGACCTGACACATGGCAAGACAATTTTTAAGGTATGTTTATTTTCAACAGAGCTATATTTCAGTGCACTCAGTAGGTATAATCAGAGTTCGTCAGTGTTTGTACATGTTGATGATTCTAATGCCTACTAACAGCTATTTCCTTGATATTGCTGTGAAATATGCAGGCAAGCAGGACTAGTTTTGTATGATACCCTTGTTAGGAGTTAGGCAGACAGTTAGGATGTAGTGAAGAATAAAATTGTGAATTCAGCTTTTCCCGCTGTCCATCGTTTGAGCCGTGGCTTTGATGACTATGCACCATCGGCAAAAAAAAAACTCATTTATTAATTTGTCCATGCAAAGTATAAAAACTTTGAATGTAATTCATAAAGTAAAAACCAATTGGTTCCAAGCAAGTAAATATTCATTCGCAAAAGTTTTTATTGGTGGGCTTAGTTTAGCAAAAACTTACTTTACTTTCTACAGAATCACTGCTAACTTCTTAGTACTTCTCACACCATCGCAATAGTTTCTTTAGTCAATCTGAATAAAAGATCGTTGCTTGGTAATTGAAGTTGTTGCGAACGGTGGTATTGAATTTCTCACTCTTCAAATCGTACCACGAGCCACTGTTTCATGTGAAAGAAGAGGAAATACTCGCATGATACTGGCACATGACAGTAGCGCGAGCAATTAGTGTTCCCTACCAAAATATTTGATCTTTCTATTGTTTTGATTATTGTCCTCCTACGCACGTTGTCATGTAGGAGGCCGATTCCGGATGAAAAGTTGTGGCGTCATCAATGTTTATCGCACTTATTACTGTGGTGAATGTTTCACAGTGTATGTCAGCTGTAAGAGTGGCCCACATTTCATGAAATAGACACTACAAATGCCAGTTTTGACTTGGAAATTCACAGCAATAGTTTTATAACTGAAGTAAGCTAATATCTTGAATTTTTTTGGTTTGTGTGAAAAGGCGTAGTGGCACCATTGTGTTGTTTCTGCCATTGTGTGCACTATGAAGCGTCGTCATCTGTGCAACAGTGTGCGAAAACAAACCCCTGTTTTATCGGTAGCAGTCCAAAAACGCTCATCCGCTTGATGTCCTTTAATGTTTGAGTTAGTCGGTAAGCATTTTCCGAACCTGGCTGTGTGATATTTAGGCATATCGGTCATAATTGTGCAAATTGTAGGCGAGGCCAACAAGGGGAACTTTGTCTTACAGACCACTAACTGTTAGTCCTCCACCTATTGCAATATCCCGTCCACTTGAACAGTTTGGTTGGTCTGAATGCTTGGCGTGGTGCTCCACTCTTTGTCGCGCACATTTGTGCAGCCATTTTGGAAGTCGCAACAGCATGTTCTGATACTTGTTTCATTCCTCACAGTTGGTCCATGAACTAGGCACAACTCCCCGTAAAATAGAAAAGCTAGTAATTCTTTTGCACGGTACCAAGTACTGTGTAAGAAGTATCCAGTGTAAGAAGTGTCCAGTGTGAATAAACGAGGCAAAGACTAAGATGCAAAATTTCAGCGAGTAATTTTATTGAACAGATGGCCATTACTGTTTTTTTGCATGTGTTGTTTAATTCCGTAAGAGACAGTGTTCCTTGTTTACATGTACTGCTGCATTCAGGATTGTCTATAAACGATGTAAGCTTACTATCTCGGCGTGTTTTTTGCCAGTTGAGGCCTCTAGGTCACCTGGCACCGTAGCGGAGATATTCGTAGTAACGCGAGACTGCCGTGCGCGCGTATACCACCCCGCAGAAGCAGCAAATAAATGCCCAAAACCTGCGGGCGTGCACCACGACAACCTGCCCCGCCATATTTTCCCAACGCATTGATGGATAGATGAATATGGCTGTACCCTTTAGATCGGGTGGTGGCTAGCGCCACCAAGTCGTAATACTTAATGACCCAGAAACTAGATTTATATTTTTTTCCTTTAAATAGCGAGCTTGAGGATTCTTACTTTGCAGTGACGGGTGTAATTTTCACTCGTGCCTTGACTTTGGCCACCAATCAGATAACCTCCTTCTAGTAATTATACCCGATTAAGTCTATTTTGCCCTCCCTGTTCCTAAACCCCAGTGCTTCGATAAACTCTGCGGCATCATCCTGAACTATAGGGTGAAGCCCTTTACAAAACATTATCAAGTGTTCGGCAGTTTCTTCTTCCTCTCCACACGCACTGCATACCGTGTCTACTCCTTCGTATTTGACGCGATATGTCTTGGTTCGCAATACTCCCGTCCTGGCCTCAAACAGCAGAGAACTACCCCGAGTATTATCATAGATGCTTTCCTTGGAAATTTCCTGCTTAAAAATTTGATAGATCTCTAGTGCGGACTTCTTAATCATGCCAATTCTCCACATGTCAGTCTCCGTTTCCTTCACTTTCTTCTTAACCGATAGTTCTTTTTGGTTTGGCCACGTGCTGCTTTCTAAGTATTTACCAATCAAATTCCTGGTTCGCTTCCTCCAATTTGTATCGGCATTCTTCATGTACAAGTAGCTGAATACCTTCCTAGCCCAACGCTCCTCCCCCATTTCTCTCAATCGCTTCTCAAATTTTATCTTGCTGCTAGCTTCCCTGCCCTCAAGTGATGTCCATCCCATATGCCCTCGTACTCCCTGATTTGGGGTATTCCGGTGAGCTCCTAAGGCAAGCCTACCTATTACACGTTGCTTAATTTCTAATATTGCTTGAACTTCTGATCTCATGCACAAGACCACATTGCCGAATGTCAGACCAGGAACCATGACCACTTTCCATATTCCTCTCACAAAATCATACCTATTGTAATTCCACAGTGTCCTGTTTTTCATTACCGCTGCATTCCTGTTACCTTTAGTCGTCACGTATGTTTCGTGTTCCCTTAGGTACTCGGCCGTATCTTATACATACGCCAAGATATTTGTATTTATCTGTTATCTCTAGCGCGAACTCCTGTATTCTAAGCTCACTACCTTCATTGTTATTAAAAATCATGACTGCTGTTTTTACTTACTGAATCTGAAATCTAACCTATCTCCCTCATTACCACAGATGTCCACCAATCTCTGCAAATCTTAGTTGTTGTCGGCCATTGGCACTACATCATCTGCGTACATCAATGCTGGTAGTGCCTGTTCAATGACGTTTCCTTGTTTCACGAAAGAGAGGTTGAAGCCCAGTCCACTTCCCTCTAATTTGGCATCTAATTCTTGTAGGTTCATCATGAATAATAAGGCTGACAGGGGACACCCCTGCCTAAGCCCCCGTTTTACCTCTGCAGGCTTGGATACCTGTTTTTCCACCTTATAATTACCTTGTTACCTTTATAGATATCCTTTCAAAGATTAGTGACTACATCTTCCGCGCCTAGTGTGTCCAGTATTCCCCACAATTCCTCTTGAACCACGCTATCGTATGCTCCCTTGATATCCAAAAATGCTAGCCACAGGGGCCTGTGTTCCTTTTCTGCTATTTCGATGCACTGCGTTAGTGAGCACAGATTGTCTTCCAACCTCCCGTGTTTCCGAAACCCATTCTGTAGTTCCCCCTCATCCTCCATCTATGCCTTCAGTCTCTCCTTTATAATCTGCATCGCCAGCCTGCAGACCACTGATGTCACTGTTATAGGACGGTAGTTGTTCATGTCAGCTTTGCCACTCTTTCCTTTGTAGATCATGCTCATCCTGCTAAGTTTCCATCCATCGGGGACTTCACCATCGAATATTATTTTGCCCACTGCCTCTCTCAAAGCCGCCGTAGACTTCGGATCTAATGTCTTTATCAGCATATCTGGAATGCCATCTGGGCCTGCTGATGTGCTACTAGGAACCCTCTTTTCAGCCCTTTCCCAGTCTCATGGTTAAAATGGAGCCATTGCGCTACTTAATTCATCCTTGTCTATTGTGGTGCATAAAGCACTTCTTTCTTGAAATTTTTGTGTCACCCTTGTTCTATATATTCAATAGCTTCGTCCCCTTCTAGCCTAGCACCTTGAGCTGTAGTTATACACCTCTGCTCTAGGCTCGTCTCATTTCTTAGGGAGTTTAGATGGTTCCCAAATTTCGCACCTGCCTTTCTATTTTTTTATGTACCTCTGCCAGCCACTGAGCTCCCTTTCTTCTAATCTTTTCATTGATCAGAAGGGATGCATCCCTCGTACAGCTTAGAAAGATTTCTCATTTTCTTTCAACATCATCTGTCGGTTCACCCCGCTGCTTAGCATGTCTGTGTTCCCTAGAGGCTTCCTGACGTTTTGCTAAGGCTCTCGTAACTTCCTCATCTCACCAACTTTTGGATTTGTGTCTTTTTTTCCGGGGAGACTTGTCCCGTGCCTTAGCAAGCTCTAGCTCAAACAGTCCAATTAGATTCGTGTATGTCCACACTGGTTTATTATCCTCTGTGATTACTTTCTCAATTTGTTTAGTGGTTATTCCAATTAGCCTTTCTGAATAATTTTTTTTATTAGTTGCTCATCTTGTCTCCTTCCCACTTTCACTGCTCTTCCAAAACTTAGCTTGATACGTTTGTGATCACTACCCAGACTTCTGGAGCCACCTTCATCTATGTGCATTCCCGTGAGCTTATCATACATCCTATGTGATATCAGTGCGTAATCTATCGCCGACTGCAGCCTTGCTACCTCCCATGTTATTTACCCTTCACATTTCTCGGTACTGTTGCAAATGATCAAATCAAGCCTTTCACACATATCCATGATCATTTTGCCTGTCGGGTCGGTATACCCATCTATATCTTATATGTGCTCATTCATATCTCCTAGTATAATTATCTCGCACTCTCCTCCTAACTCCTGAATGTCATTAGATATATATTCTACCATTGCCTGGTTTTCCTCTCTGGCCTTTGCTCCCGTCCCCAAGTACACGAAACCTAGGAGTGTCATTTGCCCTGCCACTTTTCCTTTCAGCCATAGATGTTTCTTGCACTCCTGCTTCACCCTTTGCCAGTCTGTGCTTTTATGAATGAATGCCCCAATACCACCCCCCTTTCTGCTGTCTTCTGTTCTATTACAATATTCCTACGTGTAGTCCGCGTTGTTAGGAGGTTGTTCCATGTCCCCGAGATGTGTTTCTACAAAACCGTATAACATCGGCCTCTCCTCCCTTAGCTGTTCTTCTATCTCTTCCCACTTCAGCCTGTTCCTGCCACCCTGCATGTTAACATACCGTATGTCTGAATTGGCTCGGCGCTTGTGGCTACGTCTATTTCTGCCCCGGACTTTACCTATCCTAGATATTGGTGCCACTTTGGAATCGTATCTGTTCATACAACCTGTCAAAGAGTCTCCCTGATTGTTTTCCTCGTTACTAGCTATCCTGCACCCCGAAGGGCCTGCTTGCCCCCTAAAAAGCTACTGCGCGTCCTGCTAGTCGCCAACAGACCTCATGACCTAGCCGCCCATCGAAGTGAATTCTGTCTCGTTGAAAACCACTCCACCTATGCACCTCTCTGTTTATTTCCACCACCTCAAAGCCTCTCTCTCGACTCATCCGCCACATCTCTTGGTTTGCGTTGACAACCGCTCTTTGCAGGTTGCTATCACGCACCGGTACCTCCGGTATTGTGCATATATATTGTCACGAGGTTGTAACACACGCAGCACTTGAGAGGAAGCACACAGGAGTCAGGGCGGTGTCAGGCGAACTGTTTATTGGGCGAACTTGTGCCCAGCAAAACAAGGCCAAACACAACTCACAGCAACAGCGGCGTGAACAGTCGTCGGCCGACGGAAAAAGACTCACCAGTGCCGCGCTGCGCCGGCTTTTATACACGCGTCGTAACGCGTTCCAGAGTGGCATACAAGATAAACGCGGCTTGCGTTGCGCTTAACAGATACACGCGTCATAACGCGTTCCAGAGTGGCATACAAGACAAACGCGGCCCGCGCTGCGCCCAACAGAAAGTGATAGCGGTTTTCCCTGTAAACCAAAAGAACCGCACGTGTCACTACCCCCCTCTGAAAAAGCATCGTCCCGATGCTAAAGACAGAACATAAGAGAGAGTACATGCAATAAATTACATTAACAATGCGTCACAGCTAAGCAGCGTGCGTAATAAGGTTTAAGTCGCACCACGTGTACGACTTCGGGTCGTGCACGGCGTCGTTGGGATGACGTTAAGCCATCGGGCACGACCTCGTAGTCCAGTTCACCACGACGTCGGACTACCTTGTAGGGTCCAAAGTAGCGTCGCAGGAGCTTCTCAGACAATCCCCGTCGTCGTATCGGCGTCCAGACCCAGACAAGGTCGCCGGGTTGGTATTCGGTGTGGTGTCGTCGAAGGTTGTAGTGGCGCCTGTCGATCGTCTGTTGGCTCTTGATACGCAGGCGGGCTAGCTGTCGAGCTTCTTCAGCGCGATCCAGGTAGCTGGCGACGTCGAGGTCCTCTTCGTCGGTGCCGACCGGTAGCATGGCGTCAAGCGTCGTTGTTGGGCTCCGTCCGTAGACGAGCTTGTATGGAGCAAACTGCGTCGTTTCCTGCACGGACGTGTTGTACGCGAAGGTTACATACGGGAGTATGGCGTCCCACGTCTTGTGTTCGACGTCCACGTACATGGCCAACATGTCGGCGATGGTCTTATTTAGACGCTCGGTGAGGCCATTCGTCTGTGGGTGGTACGCGGTGGTTCGGCGGTGGCTTGTCTGACTGTACCTCAAGATCGCCTGCGTTAGGTCAGCCGTAAAGGCCGTACCTCTGTCGGTGATGAGGACCTCGGGGGCTCCGGGGCGGAGGACGATGTTCTCAATGAAGAACTTGGCGACCTCGGCGGCAGTGCCCTTGGGCAAGGCTCTTGTTTCGGCATAGCGGGTGAGGTAGTCAGTCGCTACGATAATCCATTTGTTGCCCGAAGTTGACGTCGGGAACGGCCCCAGTAAGTCCATGCCGATTTGTCGGAATGGCCGTCGAGGTGGTTCGATGGTTTGCAGAAGTCCGGCTGGCCTAGTTGTCGGCGTCTTGCGTCGCTGACAGTCTCTGCATGTCTTTACGTAGTGGGCGACGTCGGCAGTGAGGCGAGGCCAATAGTACTTCTCTTGTATTCGTGACAGTGTGCGGGAAACACCAAGATGTCCGGCTGTCGGGTCGTCGTGTAATGCTTCCAGAACCTCTGGACGTAACGCTGAAGGCACCACGAGGAGGTGGGTCGGCGCGGAGCGGCGAGAAGTTCTTCTTCAGGAGGACGTTGTTTCGCAGGAAAAACGAAGCCAGTCCTCGGCGGAATACTTTCGGCACGTCGGCGGTCTTGCCTTGCAGGTAGTCCATGAGGATCTTGAGCTCTGGGTCAGCTCGTTGGCGTTCCGCGAAGTCGTCGGTACTTATGGGTCCCAGGAAAGAGTCGTCGTCCTGGTCATCCTGGGGCGGCGGATCGACAGGGGCGCGAGACAAGCAGTCGGCGTCGGAGTGCTTTTTTCCGCTCTTGTAGACGACGGTGATGTCAAATTCTTGTAGTCTGAGACTCCACCGTGCGAGGCGCCCTGATGGATCCTTCAAGTTAGCTAGCCAACACAAGGCGTGGTGGTCACTCACGACTTTGAAAGGCCTGCCGTACAGGTAGGGGCGGAACTTTGATGTAGCCCAGATGATGGCAAGGCATTCCTTTTCTGTCGTGGAATAATTGGCTTCTGCCTTCGAAAGTGACCGGCTAGCGTAACTGATGACCCTTTCAAGTCCGTCGGTCCTCTGCACGATCACGGCGCCGAGCCCTGTGCTGCTTGCGTCCGTGTGAATTTCGGTGTCAGCTTCTTCGTCGAAGTGCGCTAGTATTGGCGGCGTTTGCAGGCGTCGCTTTAATTCTTGAAATGCCTCGACTTGCGGCGTTTCCCATTTGAAGTCGACGTCGGCCTTCGTGAGGTACGTCAGTGGCTCGGCGATCCGCGAAAAGTTCTTCACGAAGCGCCTGTAATAAGCGCAGAGGCCAAGAAATCGGCGTACTGCTTTCTTGTCGGTGGGTGCAGAAAAGTCGGCGATCGCAGCTGTTTTCTGTGGATCAGGGAGCACTCCCGACTTGCTGATAACGTGGCCAAGGAACAATAGTTCCTCGTAGGCGAAGCGGGCACTTTTCTGGCTTCAGGGTAAGTCCCGAGGCTTTGATTACCCGAAGAACAGCTTCAAGGCGCCGGAGGTGCTCGTCGAAGTTGGAAGAAAATACGACTACATCGTCCAAGTAGACGAGGCAAGTCTGCCACTTCAAGCCTGCGAGTACTGTGTCCATAACCCGTTGGAACGTCGCAGGCGCCGAGCAAAGACCAAAGGGCATGACCTTAAACTCGAATAGGCCGTCTGGTGTTATGAAGGCAGTCTTCTCTCGGTCTCTCCCGTCTACTTCGATTTGCCAGTAGCCGGTTTTGAGATCCATCGACGAAAAATACTTGGAATTGTAGAGCCTGTCCAGAGCATCGTCTATCCGTGGGAGGGGATACACGTCTTTCTTCGTGATCTTGTTCAGGCGACGATAATCTACGCAAAAACGTAGGGTTCCGTCCTTCTTCTTCACCAACACCACGGGTGATGCCCACGGACTCGTAGACGACTGAATGATGTCGTCACGCAGCATTTCGTCAACTTGTTGCTTGATGGCCTCGCGTTCCCGTGCAGAAACTCGGTAGGGGCTCTGACGGAGCGGACGGGCATATTCGTCGGTTACGATGCGATGTTTCGCGAGAGGGGTCTGACGAAGCCTCGATGACGACGAGAAGCAGTCCTTGTATTGGTGGAGTAAGGCTTTGAGCTCCTTTTGTTGCTGCCTGGAAAGGCTTTGATTGACGTCGAAGGCGGGCGCGGACACTGCTGTCGACGTTGCGGCTCCCTGAGAATCGGTGAGGGCAAAGGCATTGCTCGCTTCTACAAATTCGCTTAGATGTGCTACCGTCGTGCCCCTATTCAAGTGCCTATATTCGTTGCTGAAGTTCGTCACCATTACCTTGGCTTCGCCGTTATGAAGCTTGGCTATGCCTCTTGCGACGCACATCTGACGGTCTAGGAGCAGGTGCTGGTCGCCTTCGATGACACCTTGTAAGTTGGTAGACGCTTTGGTGCCGACAGAAATGATGACGCTCGACAGTGGCGGGATGGTTACCTGCTCTTCTGTCACATTCAAGGCGTTGTGAGCGACGTTGCAGTCTGACGCCATTGCATTATCCGTGGACAGCGTGATTGACCCGGATCTTAGGTCGATGACTGCGCCTTGCTGGTCCAGGAAATCCATGCCTAAAATGACGTCTCGCGAGCATTGCTGCAGGACCACAAAATTCACAGAATACGTCTGGCTGTGGATCGTGACTCTTGCCGTGCAGGTTCCAGTCGGTGTTATAAGGTGGCCCCCTGCTGTTCGGATATCCGGTCCTTCCCATGCAGTCTTTACTTTCTTGAGCTTAGCGGCGAAGAGACCACTGATGATAGAGTAGTCGGCGCCGGTATCGACTAGGGCGGTGACGCTGTGGCCGTCGATGATCACGTCGAGGTCGGTGGTTCGTCGTCTGGCGTTCCGGTTAGGTCGGGGCGTCGGATCACGGCTGCGTCGGCTTGGTCCGGTGCTGCTATGTCGCGTCGGCGGCGAGGCTTTGTCGTAAAGACTCTGCTCAGGCGGCGTACTGCGACTACGTCGGGAAAGTTCGTGCGTCGTGGTCGTCGTCATCGGTAGCGGCGGCGGCGGCGGAGGAGGATCTTCGGCATTGCGTCGTGCAGCAACCGCACCTCCATCGGTTGCTGCCTTTAGTTTCCCGGGTAGGGGCTTGGGGATCGGCCCCGGTTAGGGCCGGTGTACTGGCGGCGATCCGGGGAGACGTAGCGGCCAGGCGAAGGTGAACGGGATGGTCGTCGTTGTTGCCACTGCGATCCGGCGATGTAGTCGGCGATGTCGCGAGGTCGCTCACCTGGGCGCGGACGCGGCGCGTTCACGTCGAAGCCACGCAGTCCCATCTCACGGTACTGGCAGTAGCGGTAGGTGTGCCCGGCTTCGCCGCAGTGGTAGCATAGTGGGCGGTTGTTCGGGGTGCGCCAAACGTCAGTTTTCCTCGGCGAGCGCTGGATTACAGGCGAGCGGGAAGGCGTTGGGGGTGGCGGCGGTGGCTGGCGACGAAACTGCGGAGACGTCGGGTCCTGGTGTTGGCGAGGAGCGGCGACAGGTCGTCGTGCAGTAGCGGCGTAGGTCATCGCCTCCGGTTGGGGCTGTGGCCGTTCAGGAACGCTCAGTGAGCGCTGTAGTTCCTCGCGGACTACGTCTTCGAGAGACGCGACTTGGGGCTGAAACGATGGCAACATGCGGCGCAGTTCTTCACGAACAATAGCGCGTATGGTCTCGCGCAGGTCGTCGGGGCAGAGTCCTCGGACTTCTGCGACGTCTGGCGACAAGCGCCGATTGTATTGGCGGGTCCGCATTTCAAGAGTCTTCTCGATGGTGGTAGCCTCGGAGAGAAACTCTTGTACCGTCTTTGGCGGGTTTCTGATCAGTCCGGCGAAGAGCTCCTGCTTCACTCCTCGCATAAGCAGGCGAACCTTCTTGTCCTCAGAACATGTCGGCGTCGGCGTGGCGGAAAAAGGTCGCGTCAATCTCTCCGTGAAGATCGTTACGTTTTCGTTGGGGAGCAGCACCCGAGTTTCAAGCAGTGATACGGCTCTTTCCTTCCGCACGACGCTTGCAAAGGTGCAGGAAGGAAAGCAACGGGAGTCGTCCCAGGTTCGAAGCGTTGACTCGCGGTTCTCGAACCAAGTCCTTGCGGCGTCTTCCAGGTAAAAATACACATGACGCAGCTTGTCGTCCGGGTCCCACTTATTGAGGGCTGCGACGCGGTCGTAAATGTCAAGCCAGCTTTCCGGGTCTTCGTAGGTCGATCCACGGAAGGTAGGCGGCTCTTGGGCTGGTTGACGACCACGGTGCCGAAGACCTTGCTTCCGTCATCGTGGATGCCGGCTTCGTAGCAGCCTTTGTTTTCTTGTCCTTGTCGGGGAGCGGCAGGTATTCGGGCGGTAGTCCTTGTTGTCTTCGGCTCACTCGAACGACCGGGTCGGCGTCGTCCTCTTGGCGGCTTGGGCTTGGCTCACGGCTGGACGGGGGCGTACGGTACATGGACCGAGAAGCACCTCCACCAGATGTCACGAGGTTGTAACACACGCAGCACTTGAGAGGAAGCACACAGGAGTCAGGGCGGTGTCAGGCGAACTGTTTATTGGGCGAACTTGTGCCCAGCAAAACAAGGCCAAACACAACTCACAGCAACAGCGGCGTGAACAGTCGTCGGCCGACGGAAAAAGACTGACCAGTGGCGCACTGCGCCGGCTTTTATACACGCGTCGTAACGCGTTCCAGAGTGGCATACAAGATAAACGCGGCCT